>CAUYLG010025581.1:0-152572 GCA_963573385.1 Cacajao melanocephalus
TCTCTGACCAATACAGGTGCCCATGCTTTGTTTCCTCACCGGTCAATCTGTTACCTGCTCCAGCCCACCTGTGGGTACCTCTGCTGGGCTGCCAATGGCAACTTGCCAAGTCCAGGTCCAGTCTTTCTATGACCAATGCAGTTGCCCATGCTTTGTTTCCCCACTGACCAATCTACTGCCCTTACCCCCTATAAAACCCCACGCCCAGAATGGCTGGGCGCGACTTCTCTGGCCCCTTCTCTGGACCACAGAACCTTGCCCGGGAGCTGAATAAACTGGAATTTAGTTTTCCTTATACTGGCCTCAGTTTCCTAATTTTAAGCTCGACAATAAGACTTACAGGAAGTATGAAAAAAAAAAAAAAGCCTACTGGTCTCCCCAGGTTGTCCCTAAAGTATCTCTGCTAAAGATCGAGACCATCCTGGCCAACGTGAAACCCTATCTCTACAAAAAAAAATAAAAATAAAAAATAAAATAAAGAGTCCAAGACTAGAAGTTCAAAGACTTACTCTCTCTTTTTTTTGAGATGGAGTCTAGCTCTGTTGCCCAGGCTAGAGTGCAATAGCACAATCTTGGCTCACAGCAACCTTCACCTCCCAGGTTCAAGCGATTCTCCTGCCTCAGCCTCCTGAGGAGCTGGGAGTACAGGCACCCACCACCATGCCCAGCTAATTTTTTTGTATTTTTAGTAAAGACGGGGCTTTACCATGTTGGCCAGGCTGGTCTCCAACTCCTGACCTCAGGTGATCCACCCACCTTAGCCTCCCAAAGTGTTGGGATTACAGGCACAAGCCACCACATTCGGCTGACTTACTCTCTTTTAAATGTTTTAAATGTTTTTTCTATGCACAAGCTACATTCCATTGTGAAAGGAAAATAAATTTCGGGACCCCGAAATTACTAACCCAAGGAGAAACGTCAAGCTAGTAACTTCGACATGTAAACCTACCTCCTGCTCAAAGATGAAAAAACTACATACCTCCCTCACAATTTGCCCACTTGAAAATTTCTTGTGAGCTCCAAGATCTTCACCCTAAAATAGTTCTGTTGAATTTCACCGACAATATAAATTTATAGCTCATCTTCACAGGTACAGGACAAAGGACAGAACTCAAAGTCATCCCTTGGCTCACCTGAGACAAATGCATATCTGATTGCTTCCTCTGCCCTAATTATCTTATGTAAAAATGCAGATTCGGCTGTGCACGGTGGCTCACACCTGTAATCCCAGCACTTTGGGAGGCCGAAAAGGGTGGATCATGAGTTCAGGAGTTTGAGGCCAGCCTGTCCAATATGGTGAAACCTGTCTCTACTAAAAATACAAAAATTAGCCAGGTGTGGTGGCGTGCACCTGTAGTCCCAGCTACTAGGAAGGCTGAGGCAGAAGAATCGCTTGAACCAGGGAGGCAGAGAAACCAAGAGTTGAAGTCAAACCACTGGAAATTACAGTGAGCCAAGACTGTGCCCCTGCACTCCAGCCTGGGCGACAGAGCGAGAGTCTGTCTCAGGAGGGCGGGGCAGAAGCAGATTCACTGAACTAGATGAATGCATAAGTGACTATTCCTCTACCCGCCTCTCACATGCGAACTACTCAAACAATGTAACCATTTCCCTCTTACCTACTCATACCTTTTAAAAACTTCTTCCTCTTTCCCCAATATCCACTTTTCCCTTCAAATATTGAAGTCCTCAAAATAATCTTTGGATAAAGGCACAGACCTGTCTTCTGGGCATGCGTCCTTAACCTTAGCAAAATAAATCTCTAAATTGATTGAGACCCGTGTCATACTTTTTGGTTTGCACCCCTTTCAAAGCCTCCCTTTCTGAAAAGTGAAGAAGAGGGTAGAAGAGAAAATATCTAACATCTCCTCCTATGCTATGCTTCTCTAGAAACCAAGAGTTGAAGTCAAATCACTGGAGATTTCAGTAGAGAAACCTGCAATTGGCCAGTATCAAACTCAGAAACCACATTTACCAAAATAAATAATGATAACAGTAAGCACTATGGGGCACAATAATCGAGTGTTTAACGAGACGATGGGCTCAGATTCTGGTTCTGCATACCAGATACCTCTATGTTTATCTCCTTGTCTGAAAAATAGGGATAACAATAGAATCTACCTCTTAGAAGTATAATCAGACATAAACAAGACAATCTACATAAAGTACTCAGGACAATGTAAGCACTCAATAAAATGACCATTCCTATTAACAATACCCCTGCTTACTGTGTGTCAGGCACCATACTCAGTTCTTTATCTGGGCTCCCTCTGTGCTGTACCCAACAAATCTGTTGATGTAACAAGAGCCCCAGAGTTTTTTGAGAACCAGATGGATTTGGCAGACACTTCCATTCTGCAAATCGTATCAATTCAGTCACACCTTAACCTAGTGCTTTGCAGATCGGTTTACACAGAATTCTCAACAGGTATAACCTGGTACGCAACTACTCTAAGATCTCAACTAACTCTTCATGAACTCTGGTCACCCTTCCCCACTCAAATACTTCACCCTAGCATTTCTAGAGTACATACAACTGACAAACCAATTTCCTAATCACTGTTTTCAAAAAATGTAGTTCAGCTGGGCACGTTGGCTCACGCCTATATCCCCAACACTTTGGGAGGCCAAGGCAGGTGGATTGCTTGAGGACAGGAGCTCGAGACCAGCTTGGGCAACTTGGCGAACCTGGGAGGCTGAGGCATGAGAATTGCTTGAACCTAGGAAGCAGAGGTTGCAGTGAGCTGAGATTACATCACTATACTCCTGCACTCTGTCTAGCCTAGGCAACAGAGCAATACTGTCTCAAAAAAAAAAAAATGCAGTAGTTCAGATGTGACTGATGCTATGGGAAAGGATCTTAGGTGAGAGGTAGACTTTTTTTTTTTTGTTTTAATAAGCACATATTTCCTAAGAACCTTCTATCTTAAAAGGTAACCTCAGCCAGGTGTGGGGGCTCAAGCCTGTAATCCCAGCACTTT
This sequence comes from Cacajao melanocephalus, assembly GCA_963573385.1. Classification (NCBI taxonomy): domain Eukaryota; kingdom Metazoa; phylum Chordata; class Mammalia; order Primates; family Pitheciidae; genus Cacajao; species Cacajao melanocephalus. The sequence continues at coordinate 2,982 of CAUYLG010025581.1, forward strand.
GGGAACCTGAAGTCGGGAGTTCGAGACCAGCCTGACCAACATGAAGAAACCCCTTCTCTACTAAAAATACAAAATTAGTCTGGAGGTAGCATCAGATAAAATTGAAAAAAAAAAAAAGAAAAAAAAATACAAAATTAGCCAGGCCAGGCATGGTGGTGCATGTCTGTAATCTCAACACTTGGGAGGCTGAGACAGGAGAATCGCTTGAACCCAGGAGGCGGAGATTGTGGTGAACCGAGATCACACCATTGCACTCTAGCCTGGGCCAAAAGAGCAAAAATTCTGTCTCAAAAAAATAATAATAAGTGACTCCTATTTTCATATAAGAGCATGTGCCCTGGAATCAATCATATCACCTAAGATTCGTATGCTAACTCTGCCACTCGCTAGTTTGTGATCTTGGGCAAATTATTTAACCTTTATGTTTTCTAACTGTAAAATGGATTGATAAAGTACCTACAGTGCTTACCTCATAGGGTTATGAGAATTAAGTGCATTATTATATAAATGTAAAGAGCTTAGAATAAAAATGTGGCATATAATAAGCGTTATATAAGTATTAGCTATTATTGCTGTGTTATTTGTGGCAAAAGGTACTGGTCTTCCATTTACATAGTTATTTAAAAGTTCCCTTTAAATTTACGTTAGGTTACAAAGTGAGCTGATTTTTAAAATAATAAAGTCGATACTGGTATGTAAGGTTCAAGGATACAGGACAATTTAGAGAGTGGTACATGAATTAAATAAAAACAAAAACTTAGGTAGGGGGAAAAGCCAGGAGCTTAGAGGAAAAGATGTTATTAAAAGCAAGTTGCCAGTCAGGCACAGTGGCTCATGCCTGTAATCCCAGCACTTTGGGAGGGTGAGGCAGGTGGATCAGCTGAGGTCAGGAGTTTGATAACAGCCTGGCCAACATGGTGAAACCCCATCTCTACTAAAAATATAAAAATTAGCCGTGCGTCGTAGCTCACCCCTGTAATCCCAGCGGTTAGGAGGGATTACAGGGGTAAGCAACAATGCATGGCTAATTTTTGTATTTTTACAAAATTAGGAGGCTGAGGTGGGAGAATTGCTTGAACCCGGGAGGCGGAGGCTGCCATGAGCCAAGAAGCAAGGTGCCAAAAGAGTGTTACAGAAGCCCTGAAGAAATAATTTCTCTTATCTGGGGCTCTATTTTCTTGTGTATAAAACTAAATGTTAGCCCTTCTGGCTCTAGGACTCTTGAGGTTTGCATATAACCTACTTTTCCCTTATTGTATTCACAACATTGTTTCCTCAACGGGTAAAGACAAAGAAGGCACAACCCTTGGAGACTAATCCCTTGGGTGGGGGAAGATTTCTTAAAAGTTTGTTGTAACAGAGTTTGGCATATCGTACATGTGCTTCACAGCAAGAAAGAAAAGGCATTGTGAATAGAAGAGAGATCTCATGCAAACAGCTCTCAATCAAAAGTAGGGATGGGGGAGGAGAACCATTTCTAAGCAAAATCATGACTTTTTATAAAGCCTGGAAAATATAACTTCAATTGCTTCTGATTTATTGCTAAGAAAATAGAATAAACAAACTAGGTACTCAGTCAAAGGTAATACATTAGTACAGTTTCCGCTAAAACCATGGTGACTCTAAAGCAAGCAAAAAGAAAGAAGATAGGAAGGGCTGGGCGCAGTGGCTCACACCTGCAATCTCAGCATTTTGGAAGCCCGAGGCGGACAGATCACCTGAGGTCAGGAATTTGAGACTAGCCTGACCAACATGGAGAAACCTCATTGCTACTAAAAAGTCAAAATTATGTAGTCCCAGCTACTCCGGAGGCTGAGGCAGAAGAATTGCTTGAACCGAGGAGGTGGAGGTTGCAGCGAGCCAAGATCGCACCATTGTACTCCAGCCTGCGTAACAAGAGCGAAACTCCATCTCAAAAAAAAAAAAAAAAAAATGCAAAATTAGCCAGGCACAGTGGCATATGCCTATAATCCCAGCTACTCGGGAGGCTGAGGCAGAATTACTTGAACCCAGGAGGCAGAGGTTGCGGTGAGTGAGCCAAGATCTTGCCATTGTACCCCAGCCTGGACAACAAGAGCAAAACTCCTTCTCACAAGAAAAAAAAAAAGAAAAGAAAAAAAGAAGATAGGAAAACAGAGTGCTTCTGGTGTTATCCTGGACGTACATCAATCCAAACAATCTAAAGCAGTGGCAGCAGGTGAGGTCCCCATCTGCACTGAAGTTTAACTAAAAGCCACTTTCCCATTTATGCAGGTGCTTAATTCCATTGCTTATTCTCTGACTGCAGCCTTGCTTCCTGATTACACATTTTCTCTAAAATTGTGGTTGTGAGCCTATTATCAAATGACAACACATTTCTCTGAAACAGTTTCCAGTGGCTCTTGATAAACTTTTCTCCAGCTTAACTGACCCACTAACAGCTCCCAGTAGATGCTTCATGTTTCCCACCATGAGGCTTTTGATCATGTAATTCCTACTGCCTGGAATGTTCTGCCAGTCCAGTTCATTTGCATTTCTGCAAGTCCAAATTCTGTCATATAATGGAGAGGCAATACAATGAAGTATGAGGATCACAGACTCTGGAGCTAGAGTGCCTGAACTCTTACTTGCTCCACCACGTACTAGCTGAGTGTTCTAGGAATATTACATAACCTCTCTGTGCCTCAGTTCCCTCATCTGAAACAGGTGATAATTAAAGTAACCCACCTAAAGGGGTTGTTGTCAAAACTAATGGGCTAATATATGAAAAGGGCTTACCACAGTGCTGGCAGATAGTAAAAGTGTCAGCTATTATGACAATAATAGCAACACAATGACAATAATTATTACTACCATTGTCAAGGCTCAGGTCAAATGGTGCCTCTTCACAAAGCACACCCTGAACTTTTTATCTGGAAGAAACCATTTTCTCCTCTGAATTCCTATTTTAACTGTCATCTCTCTCAGAACACTTCTGTCCATTTTCTATTATTCACACACATATTGTCTCCCTCACTGGACTTTAAGTTAACTGAGAGTAAAATCCACTTCTGATATGTCTCTTTATCACCAGCAGCTCCTAATATGATGCCCTGCTCATAATATCTACCCAAACTTTTGTGTGAATGGGTGGATATTTGGCCCTGAGCAGGACACTTCTGCCAACACACATACAACCTCAACCTTACCACAACATCTTCCAAAATCTTAGTCGGGCAAGGTCTGGAATGAAATTCAAACTGTTCATCCTCTGATTTCTTCCTTGACTCTCGCTCCTGGATCCTTTTCTCAATTTCCAAATCAAAGCCAATAGGATGGGTGGGTGGTTTTGCAGGTGGTTTCTTGGGCAAGATGGGCCCACCTTCGAGTATTCTGGGATCAAGCTCACGTGCTTTGAATTTGTATCTGTAAGGTGAAAATTTAAATAACCACAAAAAATATTTTAATAAAATAAAAACTTCACAAACAAAGTGAGCCAACAACAAAGAATAGTAAGCATTAAGATTACCCTCCCATTGACTGGACAACAGAATAAAATAAATAAAAATCAAAAACAATGTGCCAGGCACGGTGGTTCACGCCTATAATCCCAGCACTTTGGGAGGATGCAACTGGGCAGTCAGATCACTTGAGGTCAGGAATTTGAGACCAGCCTGGCCAACGTGGTGAAACTCCATCTCTACTAAAAATACAAAAATTAGCCCAGTGTAGGGGGTGGTCCGCACCTGTACTCCCAGCTACTAGGAAGGCTGACGCAGGTGTGGACTCACCTGCCTGAGTGAGGTGAGTCACTCTGGCACTCAGGAAAGCTGAGAAACTCTTGAACCCAGGAGGTGGAGGTTGCCGTGAGCTGAGAGGAACCACTACACTCCAGCCTGGGCAATAAGAGTAAAACTCCACCTCAACAAAGATAAATAAATAAAAAATAATAAAAGAAAAAAGGATTACCCATAACACACAGTAAAATTTCAACTCTCCACAGCACTATCTTTACCTGTAGAAGAAAGAATAAATGAGACAGTCCTAACATCCCCACTACTTTAAGAATTGGGGCTTCTCTTCACAGAGGAAGCACACAAAGGAATATGTGGTTCCCTCCTCAAAAGAAGCACACAAAGGAATGGAAGAAGGATACAGGAAATAAACTCCAATACTACAAACCACACTAAGTTTCCATTTCCCTCCACTAATAATAGCTATAACAATCCCTTGGGAAGTCATAAAAGGGTGGGACCTACCTAACCTAACCTTAGAAGCCATTACCTGATTGAAATCCTAAGTAAGTTCCTCTACTCCAACCTCTGGATTAGAGGGAGAGAGAGAGAGTCTGTGTGTGTGTGTGTGTGTGTGTGAGTCTCACTCTACTCCAACCTCTGGATTGTGTGTGTGTGTGTGTGTGTGTGTGTGTGTATGTGAGTGAGAGAGAGAGAGAGAGAAACACAGTCTTGCTGTGTCACCCAGGCTAGAGTGTAGTGGCATGATCTTGGCTCACTGAAGCATCGACCCCCTGGGTTCAGGCTGCCCCCTCGTAGGTGGGACTACAAACGTGTGCCACTATGCCCAGCTAATTTTTTTTTTTCATATTTTTTGTAGAGGTGGGGTTTCACCATGTTGCCCAGGCTGGTCTCAGACTCCTGGACTCAAGCAATCCTCCTGCTTCAGCCTCTCAAAGTACTGGGATTACAGGGTGAGCCACCACACCCAGCCTGGATCCGATTTTTACCAGTTTATACCCCAGGACATCTCCATATTCCCACTTTAGTCCTTTAATCATAGAGGCAGGGGTGTAGCCTACAGAGCCTACTACTCAAATGCCATAAATTTTCATGGAAAAGAAAAATAGCAACTGTCACCCTTATAGAACTGAAAGGGAAGTAGGCAGGTTCTTGGAACTCTTCCTCGGATACTGCCAGTGGGACTTACTGTTGCAGTTTCTCGAGCTCCTCGGCCTCCAGCTCTGCTGTGCTTTTGCAGGTTACAGGCCGTGCACGCTGTTTAGTTAGCAGTACAGGAGTCTGTGGATCTCTGGAAATCTTGATCACAGAAGATTTGGAGGGTAACAGGTCTGTAAACAGAGATGACAGCCATTCATCTAGCTCCCCAAGACCCAGTTTACTTGTAAGTGCTGATTCACTGAGGTAGCCCAGAGAGGGATAAACCAACCACTGAGTGGCGGGCCCACCACACTCAGCTCAGCTTACATCAGTTAAACCAACCAACATTCAGTTCCTTCTCTCCTATTCCTTTTATTGAGGGGTACGACTAAGGTAACCTTTGGGTAAATTCTACTAACATCTTCTGAACTGAAAATCCATCCATGTCTGATGGGCTCCTTATCACGGCACAGGCCTAGACTGACTGACCTTTTTCTGAAACAGGGTCTCACTCTGTTGCCCCAGCTAGAGTACAGGGGCATGATAACGGCTCACTACAAATTTGACCTCCCTAGACTCAGGTGATCCTCTCACCTTAGCCTCCCAAGCAGCTGGGACTACAGGTATGTACCATCATCCCCAGCGAATTTTTATATATTCTTTTGTAAACACAGGGTTTCACTATGCTGCCCAGGCTGGTCTTGAACTACTGGGCTTAAGCAATCCACCCACCTCAGCCTCCCAAAGCGCTGGGATTACAGGCATTAAGACACTGTGCCCAGCCAGGCCTATACTTTCTATTGACAATGCCAATTATTGTGCTTGTTATTAACACATAAAATGTTTGTTTATTCCAGCTTTAAGATATAAGGCCTTTCTAAAGACCAAGTAAAGCCTGAACAGAATGGCTCTCACCTGTAAATCTAGCAATTTAGAAGGCCAACAAAGCAGAAGGACTACTTGAGGCCAACAGCTCAAGATGAGCCTGGACAACATAATGAGAACCTGTCTCTTTAAAAAATATAAAAATTAGGTGTGCATGGTGGCATGCACCTGGAGTCCCAATTACTTGGGAGGCTAAGACAGGAGGCTCACTGGAGCCCAGGAGTTGGATGCTGAAGTGAGCCATGATCATGCCACTGTACTCCATCCTGGGTGACAGAGCAAGACCCGGTATCTTAAAAAAAAAAAAAAAAGAAAGAAAGAAAAAACAAAACAAAAAAAGACCAAGTAAAAACTCCCAATTTTATGAAATCAATATAAAAACATAAAGACCACCTCTTATAGAAAATCAAATGGAGAAAATAAAAAACTATGTTAAAGCATCAATATTAAGACATCATCACCACCACTCATTTAAAATACTAATTTAGGGCCAGGAACAGGGGCTCACACTGGTAATCCCAGCATTTTGGGAGGCCAAGCCAGGCAGATCACAAGGTCAAAAGTTCAAGACAAGCCTGGTCAATATGGTGAAACCTCATCTCTACTAAAAATACAAAAACTAGCCAGGCATGGTGGAAGACACCTGTAGTTCCAGCTACTCAAGAGGCTGAGGCAGGAGAATCACTTGAACCCAGGAGGCAGAGGATGCAGTGAGCCAAGATCACGCTACTGCACTCCAGCCTGGGCAACAAAGCAAGACTCCGTCTCAAAAAAAATAAAAAGAAAGAAAATACTAATTTTACATGGCCAATGAAACCTTGTCAATTTTCATAATTACATACAATAAATCTTTCAATTTAGATCTTGTCACATAACAGTGGGAGATCAAAATCAAATCTATTTTACAAACACGCCATGTTTCAAAGATACATACAACCATTATTTAGACATAACTGTACAAAGTTTTAAATAAAAATTGCATAATATAATTTATCTTTCCATTTGCCAGGACTAGTTTTGTAAAAGCAGGACATATCAGAATCTGAGTCACATATTATTTGAAAAGTCATGTTTAATATTTAAATTTCCAAAGAAGAATATTTCATTATTTTCATACTATAAAATGTAACAAAATCATTTTGGCTACTTGAACATAATAACAATGTTAAAAAATGCTGTAGTTGGCCAGGCGCAGTAGTTCATGCCTATAACACCAGCACTTTGGGAGGTCGAGGCAGGCGGCTGACTTGAAGCCAGGAGTTCAAGACCAGCCTGGCCAACATGGCAAAACTTGGTCTATACTTAAAATAAAAAAGTAGCTGGGCATGGTGGCACACACCTGTAATCCCAGCTAATCGAGAGGCCGAGGCAGGAGAATCACTTGAACCCAGGAGGTGGACAGTGCAGTGAGCCAAGATCGCACCACTGCACTCCAGCCTCGGTGATGACAGCCAGAATGAGACTCTGTCTCAATTTTTAAAAAAAGCCTATGCAAAGATATAAAAAATTTAGAGATCCTCAAAGGTAAAACAATCACATTCTGCTTTACCCAGAATACTATCACGATATTCCCAACAACTATTTTATGCCAATCCCACCCCTCAAATTTCATCTTAAGACCTTGTTGTAGAAATTATTTCCATAAAGACAGAAACTATTAAATTAGAATCCACTCATCTGTTCACCACCAAACCTACAAACGCCCTGTATCTGCACCCATTCCTCCCACTTTTCTATCCTCCTTTTAAAGAACACTCACTCCACCTGTGCTAAGTATCCCTCCAACACCTGCCTGCTCAGGGACTTAATCCATTAGCTATCTCCTCTCTCCTATACCTTCAGCTTCTTCATCTCTGACTCAACTTTTCAACATTCAGACATGCTCTATCTCCCACCTCCTTTAACTTTTGCATCTCCCTCCTCCTCAGAAGCCCTTACTATAATTTGTAGTGACCTATTTATCTCTGTCACCAAATTAGAAACTTGATGTTGAGTAGCACCAAGTCCATTTTATTTACCACTACACCACCAACACCTAACACAGTGTACCTGGTTACTAGTAGTAGTAAAAGTTTTGGTGGACCGCTGAATAAAAAGCACACAACCTTGAATGAATGAAATGCCTTCATTTTCTATAGGTAACTAAATGCAATGTGATACTTTGACACATGGCAAAAATGTCCATTAAGGATGTGTAATGGCATCTCAGGTTACCTTAATTTATTCTCCTTGGCCAATTATTGATGAGGAAGATCCAGATGCTTGATGGGTATAAGACAGATAGCTGGGTGGTTTGAAAAATTCTGAAGGATACATTTGTTGTCTGTATAGTCACATGCCATACTTTAATTGAAAAACTAGCATTTCAACTAAAGACAAATCTGTGCCTAAGATGTAAGCCAACGGAATATAGGCGGGGTTCCATCCAACTGTGATACTTGTAGGAAACTTACTATTATCATCCTTCTTGCTCCTCAAATGATATCTGTTAGGGGTTCGCTTATGGAAGTCTTCAACCTGCTGTGCAAGGGGCACATATGTAGAAACTGTTTCATCAAATGTTCTTTTCTTTCCTTGGGATAGGTTGAAAGGCTTAACAATGGTACATCCCTTAGTCACTCGGGCCTGTAAAAAGAAAAGTTGTTCCCCAAATGAAATGTCATGGAAAAGCTCACATCTACCATAAGCCACATATTCAGCATAGAGGATCCAAAAACAGGTCTGTGTAAAACCAAGATTATTATTCTGAAGTTTGTCAGTCCTTGAGCAAGGGTTATAACTAGTCTATTCTCACTTTTTAAAAAAAGAAGAAAGGATCTAGCACTTAACAAATCATCCGTTCTGGAATAGTACATAGGTAATTTTTTCCCCAACCATGTCAATGTTTTAAAGGAATCCAGAGTAAGCTATCTTAGAATTGAAGACAAAAAAAGCTGCAAAGGAATCTCACCCTCAACTCCATTTAAAAAAAATTACTTGGGCCTCTGGGTCTGCATCAGATCAGGCATCTTCCTGAATCAACGGAATCTCTCCATACATTCCCTAAAGTGACTAATGAAGAACCCTATTCCTATTCCTTGGATGACTAAGTTTGATAAAACTGGCCTCTAATTGGAAGCAAAACCCTTCAAGGACCTGAATCTCAAAGAAAGAAGCACAACCTCAGGGTTTAAGAATGCAAAGAACTAATTTCAAAAAATGATGGGCTGGGTGTGGTGGCTCATGTCTGTAATCCCAGCACTTTGGGAGGCCGAGGCGGGTGGATCACCTGAGGTCAGGAGTTCGAGACCATCCTGATCAACATGGTGAAACCCTGTCTCTATAAAAAAATAAAAAGAATTAAAATGATGATACTGACTACAAATGCAAAGTGGAGATTATTAGTACTAGAATTTTTACTTAGGATAGTTACTGATTTTATTGGTGCTCTGGTAACAAAACTGCATGGGATTTGACTGGTCTGCCCCAACCCTATTTTTCCTATAAGATCTGTTAAATTGGCCAAGCGTGGTGGCTCATGTCTGTAATCCCAGCACTTTAGAAAGCCAAGACGGGTGGATTGCCTGAGGTCAGGAGTTTGAGACCACCCTGGCTAGCTTGGGGAAACCTTGTCTCTACTAAAAATATAAAAATTAGCTGGGTGCAGTGGCAGGTACCTGTAATCCCAGCTACTTGGGAGGCTGAGACAGGAGAATCACTTGAACCCATGAGGTAGAGGTTGCAATGAGCCAAGATCGCACCATGGCACTCCACCCCGGGCAACAAGAGCGCAACTGCGTCTCAAAAAAAAAAGATTATATTTTACATAACTTTACAGATGCAACGTTTTTTTTCAAGAATTTTGTAACGGTTGAAATACCTGTCCCTATAATTTGCCACACATATTAATAATTTGATGTGATTTATGTACATTCTCAATGCAGTTTTCATAACCACTTCATAAGGTGGTTCCCAGGGAGGTCGAGTGATTTGCCAAAGAACACACAGCTAACAGAAGGTAAAGAGAGGATTTAGATCTATCTTAATTTGAAACATATGCTTCTCTCAATTATGCTATTATAAACAATGATCATAAATGCTACACCTACCTACTAAATGAATATTAGTAACAGAAATGCTCATTTAGTCCATCAACTTACAGGAGATGAAGGATGCTTTCGTAGTTCAGATGTAAAGTTCACTTCCTTATACTCCTCCTGGCTCTTAGGATGTTGCTTGATTCGCTCATCTGTGCGGAAGTGGAAGTCAACTGATTTGGTGACCTGGCTCACTGTTTTCTTCACAGGTTGCCCTGAATGAGGAACAGAATAAAACACACAGATAACATTAAGATAGGGAACACCGGTAAATCCCCTTTACTGCAGTCCTTTTGCTATTTCTATTACCATAGATCTAACTTTGTTCACTACCTACATGTAATCCAAAACTTGAAGTAGTCTTCAGGGACACTAATATATGTGTCATATTAATTGAGTACTATTAGGTTTGAGGCCTTTCAGTCAGATGCAAACTATAAAAAGGTAGCAGCACAGTGAAGAAGAATCATCTCCCAGGTGTGGTCATAGCCATGGAGAAAAAGAATAACTGGAATATTTTTGATAGGAAAAGCTATAGATTGACTTTGAAAGCACAGTTGACTCAGCATCTCTAAGAGGAAAATTATATAAACTCCAGGGGTGCGTTTTCAATCCAGAAAGTACCAATGGGCCAGCACTTTTGAGAGGCCAAGGTGGGTGGATTACTTGAGGTCAGGAGCTCGAGACCAGCCTGGCCAACATGATGAAACCTTGTCTCTACTAAAAATACAAAAATTAGCCAGTTATGGTGGCGGGCACCTGTAATCCCAGCTACTTGAGAGGCTGAGGCAGGAGAATCTCTTGAACCCAGGAGGCAGAGGTTGCAGTGAGCCGAGATCATGCCACTGCTCTCCAGCCTAGTCAACAAGAGCAAAGCTCTGTCGTAAAAAAAAAAAAAAAAAAAAAAAAAAAATAGTACCAATATATGTAAAAAAGTGCTAAGGAATAAACAAATCATTTTTATGCTGACTACTAAATGAGAAAGGCTTTTTATTTGCTTTAGAGACTTCAATAAAACCTACCAAGAGTGTAAGAACCACCCTTCATGAATCAGATTCAACTGTCATAGCCAAGCTCACCTATTCCAGCCAGAGCAAGTTTCTTGAATTCTTCATTCTTTTTCCGCATTTCCACCACCTCTTGCTGCATTTTCATACTCTTCTCCAGCTCTTGCTCCTCAGTACTTTTTAGAACCTTCTGCCTAAAGAGAAAATCAGTAAATGAGAAGAGAGGAGAGGAGAAAGGGGCTCAGTGACTCAAAAGAATCTACAGGCATTACATAATATTTTAACCTGTGATAAAATAGTCATCAAAACCAAAAAATATCATCTAATAAACAGATACTAACTTAATTAGATAACACCATGAAAATAAATGAAAATGCTCACTTTGACTGGGCACAGTGGCTCACATCGGTAATCTCAGCACTTTGGGAGGCCTAGGTAGGTGGATTACCTAAGGTCAGGAGTTCAAGACCAGCCTGACCAATATGGTGAAACCCCGTCTGTACTACAAATACAAAAATTAGCTGGGTATGGTGGTGCACACCTGTAATTGCAGCTACTCGGGAGGCTAAGGCAGGAGAATCACTTGAACCCTGAAGGTGAAGGCTGCAGTGGGCCGAGATCACACCACCACACTCCAGCCTGGGTGACAGATCAAGATTCTGTCTCAAGAAAAAAAAAGGGAGGGGTGGCACACTTTATACCAAAATATTGAAAAAATTTCAGAAGAAAATAACTAAAATAGACTAGAATATATTACAAAAGAGCCACAAATATGATCATAAATAATTAGATTGCACTGGGTACAGTGGCTCATGCCTGTAATCCCAGCACTTTGGAAGGCTGAGGCAGGTGGATCACCTAAGGTCAGGAGTTCAAGACCAGCCTGGCCAACATAATGAAACCCTGTCTCTACTAATACAAAAATTAGCTGGGCATGGTGGTGCACATCTGTAGTCCTAGCTACTCGGGAGGCTGAGGCAGGAGAATCACTAGAACCCGGGAGGGGAGGTTGCAATGAGCTAAGATGGCGCCACTGTACTCCAGCCTGGGCAATAGAGTGAGACTCCATCTCCAAAAATAACAACAACAAAAACAAAAACATTAGGTTGTATGCCACAAGCAAAATTAAAAGACCAGTAGATGCCTGGCGCAGTGGCATGCACCTGTAATCCCAGCTACTTGGAAGGCTGCGGTGAAAAGATTGCTTGAGCCCAAGAGTTCAAGACCAGCCTAGGCAACACAGCAAGGTCCTATCTCAAAAACAAAAACAAAGACCAGTAGAATGAGGAAAATATCTATAACATAGGGTTAATATACATAAAATACATGTAACAGAGGGAAGAAACTTAGAAGTAAAGCCAACTAAATCCCAACCCTGTCATTTCATTTGCTGCCTATAATGATCTTGAGAACTATTTAACTTCCCTGAGCCTCAGTTTTCTCTACTGTGATATGAGAGTGTAAATACTCATGCTCACATCCGATTTGTGACTGTTAAATCAGATAATGTCTCTGAAGTGCTTGACACATGGTAACATTCAATACAGAGTGGCCATTCTTAGTAAGGAAAATATCACTAAGGACATTTATAGGCAAATAAAAAAGGTTACCAATAAGAGAAAAATAAAAATTAAAAAAACAGATAATTCACCCAAGAGAAAATATGAAATAACTGCTTACAACAGTAACAGTAATATAATTTTATCAGTAAATTATTAAAAATTAAAATAATTTGATGCTGGAGGTGGGGGAAAAGGGGAGATGATGGTTAAAGAGTGCAACAAATCTCAGACGAGAGGAATAAGATTTTTCTTTTGAGCTACTGCACAGGGTGGAAGATATCATTAATAACAGTAATAGACTAAAAGAATAAATGCCATTCAGATGCGGTTGGCTTATACCTGTAATCCCAGCACTTTGGGAGAGTAAGGCAGGTGGATCACCTGAGGAGGTCAGGAGTTTGAGACCAGCCTGGCCAACATGGTAAAACCCCATGTCTACAAAAATACAAAAATTAGCTGGGCGTGGTGGCAAGTGTATGTAATCCCAGCTACTCGGGAGGCTGAGGCAGAAGAATCACTTGAATGTGGGAGGCGGAGGTTACAGTGAGCTGAGATGTCACCACTGCACTCCAGCCTGAGCAACAAGAAAGAAACTCCATCTCAAAAAAAAAAAAATTCACATGTTCTCACTACAGAAAGTGATAAGTATTTGAGGTGATAGATACATTAATTAACTGGATTTAATTATTCCAAATTGTAGTCATGAGTCATAACATCACTTTGTACTGCATAAATACATACAACTATAAATTATCAATTTACAACTAAATTTTTAAAATAATTTGATACCATCAATACTGCATGAATTTTAAAAACTGAAATAATATTAAAAGTTAATAAACAATGCAGATGAGATCATAAGGAAATTAAAATATTCATTCAAAGCCAGTGGCACTTCAGGCCAGGCATGGTGGCTCACACCTGTAATCCCAGCACTTTGGGAGGCTGAGGCAGGCAGATCACTTGAGGTCAGTAGTTCAAGACCAGCCTGGCCAACATGGTGAAACCCTGTATCTATTAAAAATACAAAAATTAGCCATGTGCGGTGACAGGTATCTGTAATCCCAGCTACTTGGAAGACTGAGGCAGGAGAATCACTTGAATGTGGGAGGCAGAGGTTGTAGTGAGCTGAGATCACGTCACTGCATTCCAGCCTGTGTGACAGAGTGAGACTCTGTCTCAAAAAGAAAAAAAAATTTAGCTGGGCGTGGTAATGCACGCCTATAATCCTAGCTACTCAGGAGGCTGAGGTAGGAGAATCATTTAAACCCAGGAGATGGAGGTTGCAGTGAGCCAAGATGACGCCACTGCACTCCAGCCTAGGTGACAGAGTAAGGCTCCATTTCAAAAAAAAAAAAAAAAAAAGGCCATGGTACTATAAATTGGTTTCATTTCAGAAGTAAAATTGGCAATAAATATCAACACTTGACAAAACTGGTCATACTCTTTGGGGAATTTCTCCTTCTTTATTCTGAGATCACTCAAATGGCTCTGCCTATAAAGTTATTCACTGATTACTTACAATCATGAAAAACTGGAAACTACATTTTTTCAACAGAAAATAGTTAAATACAATTTGATAGAGTATTAACTATCTAAAAAGGATAAATGTGAAGATTTTGTAGCAGCACAGAAACAGAAAGTGAAATAGTCTCAAGGAAAGTCAATAAAGCAGAACCCAAGGTTTTGTATTAACTGATTTTGAAAATATGTATGCTGGCTTGGGTAAAAGCCAGGAGGGAGGTTGGAAAAATAAAAAATGTTCAATTTACATGGTAAGAACCATTGCTAACTTTTTCCTTCTATATTTCTTTTAAATTTGCTTCAACAGTATATTTTTCGCACTGTTTAAGATCTGAGCACCAGCCAGGCACTGTGGCTTGCACCTGTAATCCCAGCACTTCGGGAGACAGGGCAGGAGAACTGCTTGAGGCCAGGAGTTTGAAACCAGCTTGGGCAACATAGCGAAACCCCGTCTCTACAAAAAAATTTAATAGTTAGCCAGGTAGGCTGGGCACGATGGCTCACACATGTAATCCCAGCACTGTGGGAGGCCAAGGCGGGCAGATCACTTGAGGTCAGGACTTCAAGACCAGCCTGGCCAACATGGTGAAACCCCATCTCTACTAAAAATACAAAAATTAGCAGGGTATAGTGGTGCACACCTGTAATCCCAGCTACTCAGGAGGCTGAGGCAGGACAATCATTTGAACCTGGGAGGCAGAGGTTGCAGTAAGCCAAGATCACACCAGTTCACTCCAGCCTAGGCAACAGAGTAAGACTCCATCTCAAAAAAAAAAAAGTTAGCCAGGCATGATAGTGTGTGCCTGTACTCCTAGCTGATGAGGAGGCTGAGGTGGGAAGATCACGTAAGCCCAGGAGGTCAAAGATGCAATGAGCCATGACTGCACCACTGCACGCCAACCTAGGTAACAGAACGAGACCCTGTCTTTAAAATTGATTAATTAATTAATTAAAAATTTAAAAATCTGAGCACCCTCCAGGACACATGTAACAATTCACCTCACCATGGTAAAAGCTTCAGGAGTTTCCCAACCTCCAGGTATACCAAACAGATTGTAGATGTTAATCTGTAATTTTATACTATTCATTCTAAAATTTAAATTCAGGAGAGAAACTTACTTTATAGGTGGCATACAAGGCACAGTATGTCTACCCTTGGCTTTCTCTGGGGAAGATTCATTCTTCTCGGAAGTATCTTGATGAGCACTGCCTTCTTCCTCTGGCTTCTTTTTGTTGTTGGAACTTGAGTTCAAAAGGACAAAAAATATACTTTCAATTCCCTGAAGCATATCCTGCACCCTCCTCCCCAAATCTACTGCATATGGATTTAATTTTCTTGTTCTATAGGCTAACAAGCATACTTCAACCACAGGATTCCCCCAATAGTATCATTAGATCATGTATTACTAATGGCTTCAATGAGTAAACTTTAAGAAAGCCAATAGCTATCAAGGTAAGAGTTACCTAATGGTGGTTCAGGAGAGTAAGGAGGGACTCTAACTGCTCACCATCAAATGATCAAATGGCAGAGTGAATCGCCATCCCAATACCTATTCTGTCTCTTATTAATAAAACCCCAATTTCTGGAGGAACAGCAATGCACTACGTTACAAGTATTGTACTTGCTTCAACAGCCTCTGCAACTGCAACTAGGGGATCCAAGTGATACAACTCTAGGCAAATGAAATAAATTTAAGGGTTACTGGGAAAGACTTAAGTTTCCTGATATAGATGCTGCCCTTTTTCCTTTACTGTATTCTTCTTCTCTTAAACATGGATATAACACCTAGACATATAGCAGCCATCTTGTGCCAATAAGGCAACAGGCAAAGAAAAAAGCTAAGAAGCACAGAGCAGCATCTTGAAGAGTAAGTATGAAAAAAAAAGCTAAAAATCAGCCACTGAACCAAAGTCAGCAGCAAACTACTTTTAGATCTCTGTGAAACAAGTAATTCATTTTTCTTTAAACCACTCCAGTTGAATAGACTATTACTTGCAGCAAAATATATTCTTAACTAATAAAAATATGAACAAACATCACGTATGCAGCCTGTTATTAACCATAAAAACAAAAAGAAGTAAAACCTACGCCAACTAAGATTTAAGTGCTTTCCAGGAAACATATAACAATTCACCTCACCATGATCACAGTTTTAGGCATTTCCCAAACTTGAGGTGCACCAAACATATTGCTGATACAGCATTTGTAATTTTTCTCTATTCACTCTAAAGTGTAAATTCAGAAAAGAAACTTGCTTTACAAGTGGTATACAAGGTACAATATGTCTGCCCTTGGCAGTAAGAAGTTGTGGCTACTCACACTTTCATTTTCTTAGAGGGTAGAATTTCATCGATGATTACAGGAGTGGCACATCTCTTGGCTTTCATTTTTACATGATGCTTTTCTTTCTGTTCCAAATCCTTCTGAGCAGAAAGCCTAAGAGATCTTCTATGGTAGAGAAATTGACAAAATTTATAACAAATATATATATACTACAGATATCCAAATGTTCCTCAGAAATGTGAAAGGATGTTGGCCGGGCGCAGTGGCTCACGCTTGTAATCCCAGGACTTTGGAAGGTCAAGGCAGGTGGATCACAAGATCAGGAGTTCAAGACCAGCCTGGCCAACATAGTAAAACCCCATTTCTACTAAAAATACAAAAATTAGCCAGGCGTGTTGGCAGGCACCTGTAGTCTCACCTACTTGGGAGGCTGAGGCAGGAGAATCGCTTGAACCCTGGAGTTGTAAGCCAAGATGGAAATGTGAAAGGATGTCAAACTACAAAGGGCAATAAAATGGAGTGCTATCATCTCCACTCTAAAAATCTAATCTCTCTTGTTGATCGTTTTGAAATTCAACCAAAACATTTTAGTATTTAAATACATTGGTGTCTGTAAATGGGACCTGAATAAAGTGATTAAAAAGGAAAACTTGGCTGGGCATAGTGGCTCATGC
Source organism: Cacajao melanocephalus (assembly GCA_963573385.1). NCBI lineage: Eukaryota > Metazoa > Chordata > Mammalia > Primates > Pitheciidae > Cacajao > Cacajao melanocephalus. The sequence continues at coordinate 19,847 of CAUYLG010025581.1, forward strand.
CTGTCATCCTAGCACTTTGGCAAGCTGAGACAGAAGGATTGCTTGATGCCAGAAGTTCAAACCAGCATGGGCAACACAGTAAAACCCTGTCTCTACAAAAAATTTTTAAAAATTAGCCCCACATGGTGGTGCATGGCTGTGATGCTAATACTTAGTAATCTGGGGCAGAAGAATCACTTGAGCCCAGGAGGTCAAGGCTGCAGTAGGCCATCATTGTGCCACTGCACGCCAGCCTGGGCAACAGAGTAAGACTTTGTCTAAAAATAAATAAATAAAATGAATATAAAACAAAGAGCATAATGGTAGATCCAATACATGCCAAAAAGTGCACAAAACAAAAATAGTTAAATGACTACAAAGTGGAAGACCTTATGAAATCGCTATCTAGGCCAAGATACAGAACACTGACAACCACTGCTGTCTTGACTTTTAAAGTGATCATTAGATAATTTCTTTATTGTTTTACCAAATAGGCATGTATTACAGAAACATGGTATGTTAGTTTTGAAGAAAAACAAAAATTTTATATAATGTAAATCAGACTACCTCAAGTATTCTTTTCTGTCTGGTTTATCTCACTCAACTTTGTTTCTGAGATTCAACCACATCAATCCACATAGCTCTAATTCACTGACTTTCATTGTTGTATAATAGTCATTATAAGGATGTGCCACTACTATTCAGCCTATTGTTGATGGGTTATCTCCTCATTTTAGTTATTATTATTATTATTTTTTTTTTAAAGATGGGGTTTCACCATGTTGGTCAGGCTGGTCCTGAACTCCCGACCTCAGGTGATCCGCCCACCTTGGCCTCCAAAGTGCTTGGATTACAGGCATGAGCCACTGCACCCAGCCCTCATTTTAGTTATTATTTAAAAAATAAGATTGTTGGGTCATAGGAAATTAATGTGCTCTTCTCTAATGATCAGTGAAACTGAGTACCTTTCCACATGTTTATTGGACATTTGGTTGCCCTTTTTCATAAGTGCTAGTTCAAGTTGTTTCAGTGTTTTATACTGGCTTGTCAATTCTTTACTAACTAATTTTTAATTCTTTGTATACTCTGGATATAAGCCCTTTATAGGATTTATGTGTTACAAATAGTCTCTACCACTCTAGGAGTTGGCTTTTCATCTATCTTTTGATTAGATAAATGTGCTTGAATTTATCAACCTCTTCTACCCCCATTATGGTCAGTGCTTTTCTGTGTGTGCCCTGTTTAAGAAATCTTTCCCTACTGCAAGGCCATGAAGATATTCTTCTATATTTACTTATACAAGTTTTATTACTTTAGCTTTCACATTGAGATCTACAATTCACCTAAAATTGACTGTTATATATGGAGTGAGGTAGGTGGCAATTTTCACAAGTTTTCTGTTTGGATATCCATTGTCCAGGCATTGGTTATTGAAAGCAGAGGGGAAAAAAAACCCCTCTCCCCATAGGTCTGTAGTGCTATCTTTGAAATATATTGTGTTAAAAAAACAAAAAAAGGCAAGGCACAGTGGGTCATGCCTGTAATCCCAGCACTTTGAGAGGCCGAGGCAGGTGGATCACTTGAGGTCAGGAGTTGGAGACCAGCTGGCCAACATGGTGAAACCTCGTCTCTACTAAAAATACAAAATTAGCCAGGTGTGGTGGTGGGCACCAGTAGTCCCAGCTACTCAGGAGATTGAGGGAGGAGTACTGCTTGAACCCAGGAGGTTGAAGCTACAGTGAGCCATGATCATGCCACTACACTCCAGCCTGGGCAACTGAGCAAGACTCTGTCTCAAAAATAAATAAAATAAAAATATGTCTACTGGCTGGATGCAGTGGCTTATGCCTATAGTCTCAGCACTTTGGGAGGCTGGGGCAGGAGAATCACTTGAACCCAGGGGTTCAAGCCTGCAATGAACTATGTGCTACTGCACTCCAGCTCCAGCCTGGGTGACAGAACGAGACTCTGTCTCCAAAAAAAAAAAAATGCAGACGAGCAAATGGAGAAAAAAAAAAAAGAAAACTTAAATAATACAGAAGAACAAAGAGAGACATTTGACATCAGAAAGATGTAACAATTACATCCATACAAGGCCTTTGGAAACAGACTGATAAAGGTTTGAATCTTGGCTCCAAAATAAACTTCTCTTAGTATCTCTGAGCCCTTATCTATCAGTTAAACATATTACCTACAACTCATAAATGTTATAAGGATTTTTTAAAATTTACACCAACTACACGAACCCAGCCAGGCGTGTGGCTCATGCCTGTAATCCTAGCACTTTGGGAGGCAGAACTCCTAAGATCAGGAGTTCGAAACCAGCCTGTCCTTTTGGTCTCTACTAAAGCCTGGTCTTTACTAAACCCTGTCTACTAAAAATGCAAAACTTAGCCAGACATGGTGGCGTGCATCTATAATCCCAGCTACTAGGGAGGATGAGGCAGGACAATCTCTTGAACCCGGGAGGTGGTGGAAGTTGCAGTAAGCTGAGAGGCACCACCACTGCACTACTCCACCCTGGGCAAAAGAGCGAAACTCCAAAAAAAAGGTAACATAAAGGTGTCCATAAACACACACAGTATGGATACATAATAGATGCTCTCTCCAGTAACTATCCTTTGAATGTTATTATCAGAACCACCATTTTGAGACTGCAAACAGTCTTACCTCTGAGGCTGGGCTGCAGTTTTTCTTGATATGACTGCCTCAACTTCCAGAGCATTTGACAGAATGGACTGTTCCACAAGATTTTCTTTTTCTGCCTCTTTGTAATTGTCAACTGCGGGAGAGCAAAAGCTAGTCAGCACTCAAATCCCAAGGAAAATAGTTGGAGATGAGTGAGACACACACACACACACACACACACACACACACACACACACACACCCCGGCTAAGCCACAGAATCCTTAGTTCCAGTTAAATCTTATACAGAAGATCAGTCTATAAAAGTAATTTGGTTAAAACAGAAATGATGTATCCGGGGCCTTGCCTATTTGCCAGCCTAAGGTACTACCTTGAAAAAAAGCATCCCAAACACAGTCTCATGACATTTTAGAACACTGATTAAGATAAAATTCTGAAAGCTTCCATAGAAAAGAAAAAAATCACTTACAAAATAAGAAAAAGTACATAAGCACTAAATTTTTCATCAGTAATACATAAAGATAGAAGATAAAGGAACAATGTCTTCAGCGATAAAAATAATTTGCAATCTATAATGCTGTATTAAGTTCAATTGTATATGAAGGTAGAACAATGCCATTTTCAGATATGTGAGAACTCAGTTTTCCTCTCCTGCACTAATTTAAGAAAGTTTCCTGAGGATGCACTCCCACATAATGAAGGAGTATATCCAGAAGAAAGACATAAGGCCCAGGAAACAAGGCAGCAAAGATAGTAAGAATAATAATGCTCTCCCAAAAAAGTGGTAATAACTTCCAAGGATCATTGTCCAATATGAAGCAAGATAAAGTGTGGCAAAAATTTAAGAAATTGATAAAGTTCAAAGAAAAGCAAATCCACTGATCTTGATGTCAGAATCATCTTTATGTGGCTTTAGGGGTTGTGACAAGGCAACCGAAGACAGCCAAACAGAACCAAGAAGAAATGCAATTGCCTCACACTTACTGACCTGGCATTGAACAACATTTACGTAGTCATAATATTGTAAATACTGCTGATATCATACTATCAGGCATTATGAATGTAACCACAGCACAATTTAAAATAGTGAGTTAAAACAACTACTAGGAAGGCTAAGGTAGGAGGGTGACTTAAGCCTAGGAGTTTGAGACCAGCTTGTGCAACACAGTGAGACCCCGCCTGCAAATAACAACAACAAAACCAGTAAGAGTTTGAGAAAGTGGACAGGCAATAGGGATGGGAAGAGGAAGTGGATATTTTTAAATAAACTCTAAGTACTGTGATGTTACCATGGCCATGTCTTACTTTAACAAACTTTTTTTTTTTTTTTTTGCTTTTCAATATTATATAAATAGACATGGGGGTCTCACTATATTGCCTCGGCTGGTCTCAAACTCCTGGGCTCAAGCAATCCTCTCATCTTGGCATCACAAAGTGCTGGGATTACAGGCATGAACTACCACACCCATCCTTGATAAATATTTTAAATGAAATAGATAAATATTTTCTCAGTATTATGGGAACACTGAGAAAGTTAGCCAGGCATAGTAGAATGTGCTTGTAGTCCCAGTTACTCAGGAGGCTGAGGCAGGAGGATCACTTGAGCCCAGAAGGTCAAGGTTGCAGGGAGCTGTGATCATGCCACTGCCCTATTAGATGGTGTGACACAGTGAGACCCTGTCTGCAAAAAAAAACAAAATCAAAATCAAACAAAAAAACAGAATACTGAGAAAGAAACAATCAAGTAAAGGCTTCGTGGAAGAAATAGCATTTAATCACACAGCATATGAACTGACCCCCTGATAAAGGAATTAAACTGCAACAAGATGACAGAAAGAAAAGATAGGCCATGAAAACATATTTTAGGCATTACTCATTTCAGAGAACAATCACTTGGTTCATCTCCTAAAGAAATACTTTTGGGGAGGAAAGACACATACACACACACACCCACACACAAAATGATAGCATAGCATGTAAAGGCTAAAATAGATGTATTTATTCTAATTTAAATGCAGAGACAATAATATGAAATAATAAAGCAAGACCCAATTATATGGTGCCTACAAAAAATGCACTTTAAATATAGACACACCACGCTAACACCAATCAAAAGAAAACTGGAGAGGCTATACTAATATCAGGCAAAGCAGGTTTCAGAGCAAAGAATTTCATTGGGGATAAAGATCATTTCAAATTGTTAAAGTGGGGCCAGGCATGATGAGTCACACCTGTAATCCCAGAACTTTGGAAGACTGAGGCGGGGGGAGCACTTGAGCCCAGGAATTCAAGACTAGTCTAGGCAACATGGCAAAACCCTGTCTCTACAAAAAATACAAAAACTAGCTGGGCATGGTAGTAACATCTGTGGTCCCAGCTACTCAAGAGGCTGAGGCAAGATGATCACCTGTGCCCAGGAGGTAGCGGCTTCAGTGAAGTGTGACGGCACCACTGCAGTCCAGTCTGAGTGACAGAGTGAGACATTATCTCAAAAATATATATATATTAAAGTGGCCAATTCATCTAGAAAACATAATAATCCTAAACATTTATGCATCTAATAGTAGCTTCAAAATATATGAAGCAAAAATTGTAAGGATAAAGAGACAAATCCATAACTACAGTCTGAAATTTCACTACCTCTCTCTCTAATTGATGGAACAAATGGAAATAAAAATTAGTAAGAATATAACAGCCATAAATAATGTATAAGCAGGCCAGGTGCGATGGCTTATACCTGCAATCCCAGCACTTTGGGAGGCTGAGGCTGGTGGATCATCTGAGGTCGGAGTTCGAGACCAGCCTGGACAAAATGGTGAAACCTTGTCTCTACTGAAAATACAAAAATTAGGTCAGGCATGGTGGCTCACGCCTGTAATCCCAGCACTTTGGAAGGCTGAGGTGGGAGGATCACCTGAGGTCAGGAGTTCGAGACCAGCCTGGCCAACATGGTGAAACCCCGTCTCTAGCAAAAATACAAGCATTAGTTGGCCATGGTGGTATGTATCTGTAATCCCAGCTACTCGGAAGGCTGAAGCAAGAGAATCGCTTGAACCCAGGAGGCGGAGATTGTAGTGATCCGAGATTGCACCATTGCACTCCAGCCTAGGCGACAAGGCAACACTCTATCTCAAAAATAAAAATTAAAAATTAAAAAATTAGCCAGGTGTGGTGGCAGACACCTGTAATTGAACTACTCAGGAGGCTGAGGCAGGAGAATTGCCTGAACCCAGGAGGTAGAGGTTGCAATGAGCTGAGATTGTGCCACTGCCAGCCTGGGCAACAAGAGCAAGACTCCTCAAAAAAGAAAAAGGAAAAAAAAATCCTAAAATTAACATGGAACCACAAAAGACCCCATATAGCCAAACCAATCCTAAGCAGAAAGAACAAAGCTGGAGGCATCAAACTACAAGCCTTCAAAATACATTACAAACCTATAGTAACCACAACAGCATGGTACTGGCATAAAAACAGACACACAAACAAATGGAATAGGATAGAGAACCCAGAAACAAATCCATGTATTTATAGCCAACTGATTTTGGATAATGGCACCAAGAACATTCATTGGGGAAGGGACAGCCTTTTCAATAAATGGTGCTAGCTTTGGGAGGCTGAGGTGGCAGGATTGTTAAGGCCCAGGAATTCTGAGACAAGCCCAGGCAATAGAGTGAGACCTTGTATCTAAAATAAAATTTAAATTTGAAAATTCAATAAATGGTGCTGGTCAAACTAGATATTTATATGCAGAAAAATGAAACTAGACACCTATTTCTTACCATACACAAAAATCAACTCAAAATGGAGTAAAGACTGATATGTAAGACTTTAAACTATGAAACAACTAAAAACATAGTGGAGGCCAGATGCAGTGGCTCAAGCCTGTAATCCCAGCACTTTGGGAAGCCGAGGTTGGCAGATCGCTTGAGGTCAGAAGTCCAAGACCAGCCTGGCCAACATGGCAAAACCCTATCTCTACTAAAAATATATAAATTAGCCAGGTGTGGTGGTACATGCCTGTAGTCCCAGCTACTCGGAAGGCTGGGGCAGGAGGACTGCTTGAACCCAGGAGGCAGAGGTTGCAGTGAGCTGAGATCGTGCCACTACATTCCAGCCTAGGCGACGGAGTGAGACTCTGTCTCAAAAATAAATGAAGAAATAAAATAATAAAATAAAAACATAGGGGAAACACTTTAGGACATGGTTCTGGGCAAAGACTCTATGAACAAGACCTCAAAAGCACAGGCAACAAAAGCAAAAGTAGACAAATTGGAATATATATATATATATGTTTTAGATGGAGTTTTGCTTGTCGCCCCGGCTGGAGTGCAATGGTGTGATCTTGACTCACTGCAACCTCCGCCTCCCAGGTTCAAGTGATTCTCCTGCCTCAGCCACCCAAGCAGCTGGGATTACAGGCGCCCACCATCTCGCCCAGCTAATTTTTTTTTTTTTTTTTTTAAGTGGAGATGGGGTTTCACCACGTTGACCAGGCTGGTCTCGAACTCCTGACCACAGGTGATCTGCCCGCCTCAGCCTCCCAAAGTGCTGGAATTAGAGGCATGAGCCACCACGCCTGGCCTGGCATTATATTAAAAACTTTCTGCAACTTTCTGCACAGCAAAGGAAACAATCAACAGAGTGAAGAGACAACCTAAAGACTGGGAGAAAATATTTGTTCACTATTCATTCAACAAGGGACTAATGTCCACAATATACAAGGGACTCAAATAACTCAACAGCTGGACAAATGCTGAATAAACATCTTTCAAAAGAACACATATAAATGGCAAACAGGTATGTAAAAAAAGCTCAATATCACTAATCATCAGAGAAATGCAAATTAAAAATCACAATGACATATCCTTTCATCCCAGTTAGAATGAATACTTTAAAAAATATTTAAAATTTCTCTGCATCTATGAGGATGCAGAGAAAGGGGAATCTTTACATACTGTTAGTAGTAAAGTAAATTAGTACAGCTATTATGGAAAACAGCATGGAGGCACCTCAAAATATTAGAAATACAATTACCATATGATCCAGCAATTCCACTACTGGGTATATATCCAAAGTGAAGGAAATCAGTACATAAAAGAGATATCTATCTGCACTCCCATGTTTATTACAGCACTATTCACAATAGCCAAGATACAAAATCAACTGAAGTGTCCATCAACAAATGAACAGATAAAATGTGGCATATATGTACAGTGGAATACTATTTTTTTTTTAGATGGAGTTTCACTCTTATTACCCAGGCAGAACTGCAATGGCCCGATCTCGGCTCACTGCAACCTCTGCCTCCCAGGTTTTAGCGATTCTCCTGCTTCAGCCTCCCGACTAGCTGGGATTATAGGTGCCCACCACCATGCCCAGCTAATTTTTTGTATTTTTAGGGGAGATGGGGTTTCACTATGTTGGCCAGGCTGGTCCCAAACTCCTGACCTCAGGCTATCTACCCACCTCAGCCTCCTAAAGTGCTGGGGTTACAGGCATGAGCCACAGCTCCTGGCCTACAATGGAATACTATTTAGCCATAAAAAAGAATGAAATTATGTCATTCATGGCAACATGGATGAACCTGAAGGACATTATGTTAAGTGAAATAAGTCAGGTATAGAAAGATAAATATTGGCCGGGTGTGGTGGCTCACGCCTATAAACTCAGCACTTTAGGAGATCAAGGCGAGCAGATCACAAAGTCAAGAGTTCAAGACAAGCCTGGCCAATATGATGAAACATTGTCTCTACTAAAAAGTACAAAAATTAGCCAGGCGTGGTGGCACATGACAGTAGTTCCTGCTACTCAGGAGGCTGAGGCAAGAGAATCGCTTAAACCAGGAGGCAGAGGTTGCAGTGAGCCAGGATCGCACCACTGCACTCTAGCCTGGGTGACAGAGTGAGACTCCATCTCCCCCTCCTCAAAAAAAGAAGATAAATATCACATGTACTTACTCCTATGTGGAAGCTAAAAAGATTATTTCATAGAAGTAGAGAGTAGAATAATGGTTACTAGAGGCAGAAAAGGGTAGGGAAGAAGGAAAGGTAGCCAAAGGTTAGTTAACAAACACAAGAAGTATAGCTACATAGGAGGATTAAGTTCTAGTGTTTTATAGCACTATAAGATAGCTATAATTAATAACAATTTATAGTTTATTTTCAAATACCTAAAAGAGTGAATTCTGAATGTTCCCAGGGCAAAAAAATGATAAGTGTTTTTGAGGTGATGGATATACTAATCACCCTGATTTGATCACTACACATTGTATACATGTATCAAAATAGCACACTGTACCCCATAAATATGTACAATTGTTAACATGACAGTTAAAAATAATAAAGCAGGTCAAGCGCTGTGGCTTGGGATTACATACCTGTAATCCCAGCACTTTGGGAGGCCAAGGCAGGTGGATCACTTGAGCCCAGGAGTTCAAGACCAACCTGGGCAACATGGCAAGACCCTGTCTCCACAAAAAAATACAAAATTTTGTCGAGGTGGTGCATGCCTGTGGTCCAGCTACTCAGGAAGCTGACACAGGAAGACTGCTTGAGCCCAGGAGGTGGAGGTTGCAGTGAGCCAAATCATGCCACTGTACTACAGGCTGGGCAACAGAGCAAGACTATGTCTCAAGAAAATAAAATAGGCTGGGCGTGTTGGCTCACGCCTGTAATCCAAGCACTTTGGAGGCCAAGGCAGGCGGATCACCTGAGGTCAGGAGTTCAAGACCAGCCTGACCAACATGGTGAAACCCCGTCTAAAAAAATAAATGAATAAATAAATAAAATAATAATAATAATAAAAGCAAAACAATTAATTGTATTTCTGTATACCAACAACTCAATGAGAAATTGAAATTAAAATAGAGGCATGATAGGTGCTTTGAAAACAGAGATAAGGGGAATTGGTTACAGAAAAAAAGATATTTGAGCTGGACTTTGAACAATGAGTAGGTGAGTAGGTACTTCTCAGTTAAGGATATTCAAGGCAGCACGAATACCATTAACAGAGAGGTGAGAATGTGTAATAAGAATACAAAGGCCAGGTGCAGTGACTGACACCTGTAATCCAAGCACTTTGGGAGGCCAAGGCAGGTAGATCATTTGAGACCAGGAGTTCAAGAACAGCCTGGGCAACATGGCAAGACCCTGTCTCTACTAAAAATACAAAAATTAGCTAGGCACGGTGGTGCACACCTGTAATCCCCTCCACTTGGGAGGCTGAGACAGGAGAATCACTTGAACCTGGAAGGTGGAGATGGCAGTGAGTTGAGATCATGCCACTGCACTCCATCCTGGGAAACAGAGTGAGTGTCTCAAAAAAAAAAGAGGTCAAGTGCAGTGGCTCATGCCTGGAATCCCAGCACTTTGGGAGGCTGAGGTGGGCGGATCACCTGAGGTTGGAAGTTCAAGACCAGCCTGACCAACATGGAGAAAGCCCATCTCTACTAAAAATACAAAATTAGTCGGGTGTGGTGGTACATGCCTATAATCCCAGCTACTCGGGAGGCTGAGACAGGAGAATCACTCAAACCAGGGAGGCGGAAATTGCAGTGAGCCGAGCTTGTGCCACTGCACTCCAGCCTCGGCAAGAAAAGCAAAATCTCACCAAAAAAGAAATAAATAAATAAATAAATAAGACTTTGAGGGGCCTAAGGGGCATGCATATAAGTAGCGTATATGGTCTTTGCCACATCATGGTCCCAGAAACGTCTCTTACTTTGGTGCTTGCTGCTCTATTTGATGATAGAAACCACTGGATACAGTCTTAAACTGAATGTAGTCCAGACAAACTAGGTAACATTGCATTGTCCTTCAATTCAAGAAGAGCACAAACACCATCACAGCAACAGAAAATTCCCCACACAGAATGAACTAATAAAATGTGCCTGAAGATACAGCACTCCAGGCCACCAGCATTCCAAGTATGTCAATGTGAACCATGGCACATAGTTCTAACCCTTTGTGCAAGAAAGATGGATGCCAAAGTTCAGGGTCCTTGTCCAGATTCCAAATTTAATAGATAGCACCTGTACTCATGAATTAATTATTTGAAACAGCCTAGTAGCTCAGACTCTGCAAACTAAAACTAAGCTGAAAATACATCTACTTCTCTGACAAGGCCCTTCCAGTTAATGGTGTGATGAAGACCAGTTTCAGATTCACCCATAGAATATTTTTCAAATGTTCTAAACTGATAGGATGATGGTTGCACAACTCTGTGAATATACTTAAAAACACTGAAATGTTTATCTTAAGTGAATCATATGATGTGTGAATTAGATCTAAATAGAGCTGTTTTTATCAAAAGAATCATTTTCAAGAGAAATTTTATGACCGCTTAAAGAATGCTTCTTATGTTCTGACCAAACAGATAATATTCTGCAGATTTAGTACTCACCAGTTTAAATGCCAATCATCTTTTAAAATCAGATACATAAGAATTCTTGTACAATGGCAAGCAGTATACTCTTCTTTCTTGCTGGTTTATTCCCCAGCCAGACCCAGGTTAGGTTACATTAAACCTTTCCTTTTTTTTTTTTTTGTCTTCTCCAGGCAGGCACCTGGTGGGGAGGGGATGTGCAGCACAGGGTTGCCCTAGTCTGCAGGACATGCCCGGGAGAAGCAAAGCCTTTCTCCAAGGACACGCCTCACCTCTCCTCCACTTCAAGTGCTGAACATTAAATCTTGTCATAAAAGAAAACAGTTATGTATCTGGCAATAAAATTCTGTTAGCCTCTGGGCACAGTAGCTCACACCTATAATCCCAGCACTTTGGGAAGCTGGGGTGGGAAGTTCACTTGAAGCCAGGAGGTCAAGACCAGCTTGGCCAGCAAATACTCCATCTCTACTAAAATTTTTAAAAATTTAGCCAGGCATGGTGGTGAGTACCTATAATTCCAGCTACTAAGGAGTCTGAGGCAGGAGAATCTCTTGAGCTCAGGAGTTTGTGGCTGCAGTGAGCTATGACTGTGCCACTACACTCCAGCCTGAGTGACAGAACCAGACCCCACCTTAAAAAAAAAATTCTGTGTTAGTTTTAGTTCCAAGAGTTTTTTTTAAGTGTAACACATCATTAGTTTTACACTCATCATTAAATGAATTAGCCCATTTCACCAATAATAAACAAAGTGATAGAGCATTTAGGTAATTTTCCCAAATCCTCAGGCTTCTAAAACACTGTCCCACCGTTCTGCCAAGGAGCTTTTTTCTGAGATGTTTTCTTACCTGGCTTCAAAGGTGTGACAATAGCTTGCTGAAGATTAGCCTTTCTCAAAGGAGTTTTGCCCTGAAAAAGCCCTCCAGTTCCATTCTTCCCCAGTAACTTATTCTCCAAATTGGCCTTCTCCTCTGTGAAAAGGGAAGATCATCATTGTCCAAACAATGAGCAAGGAAGCAAAACAAATCACTATCATGCACTTAAAATGCAAGCTAAAGCTCCCACCAGTACACTTCCAACTCATTTGGCAAGTACAAGCAAAGTTCTAGCAATCAAAAGAAAAAGTACACATTACACATCAGAGATAGACTATAAAAACAATCCCTAAAAAACTGCAACATTGAACAATGTATTATAAAAAGGAAAAGTACAAATTCTGCACTGTGAATAATTCCTTATCTTTGTTTGGTACACATTTAGGGTCATACAAGCATGAACTGGCTTTATCTACCCCCTAAATACATCATGTTCCTTTGAAGAAAACTGTAACCATCAGGAACCGTAGGGCTTACAAGAGATATCTGTATAGTCTGCTACAGAGTTTCCTCCTCACTGAGGTGGTGGGAGGAATAAGGGGTATATGAGGGTAGAGCAGAGCTAGGTTCTTTCAAGAAATTTTATCTTAGATTCTACTGTGCCCAGAAGTCAGTACAAAAAAGGGAAGGGTCTGTTCCACCAACAGCCTACTGATAAGAGTTTCAGGAATGCAGTGAGACACAGCAATAACCACCCTGTGCATATATACTCTGATTGCAAGTGTATAAAAAGATGTGACTATTTGGGAAAAAACTGGAAAGCAATACATTAAAACTGAGGTCATTTTGTTAGTCAAAAGAATTCTGGCAAAAACAAAAAGAAAAATAAAGAAAAAAATGTTTAAACTAAGGTAGTTTTGGAAAAATAGTGGGGTCATTTTTTTTCTTCCGAATTGTATTTAATAGTATTCTTATGCTAATCTTTTCTTTTCTTTTTTATTTTAAAGAAAAGCTTAGAAAAAGAAATCTTCAGACAGCCCAGTCATTTCCTTAGGGTTTCAGTGAAGCAAGGGCATGGGGAAGATCCCCGAAGGACAGCTGGCCCTCGTATTTACCCTTCCTCCTACACCACCTCCAATGGACTCTTCCTCTCAGGATTAAAGTCCTTTTCCAAAAGAACGGTACCTGCCATTCTTTGGCAGGTGTCATTTGGACAATGCATTATACGGATAAGTACAGCTGCAATGGACTCACTTCTGTTCCCCACCAAATATTGATAGTGATTTCTCTTGATAAGGAGGATGGAGACATGAGAAAGAATCAAAGGGGCCTCATCAGATAATATTCCAAAGTAATGTAAAAATGTAACCACATTCTTATTTACTGTTGGCCAAGCAATACTATCTCTTTCTGGGATTGGGTTCTTAATAGCATAATCCTTCCATTTAAAAATTAATTGAGAGCCAGGAGCAGTGGCTCACAGCTGTAATCCCAGCACTTTGGGAGGCTAAGGCGGGTGGATCTCCTGATGTTGGGAGTTTGAGACCAGCCTGACCAACATGGAGAAACCCCTTCTCTACTAAAAATACAAAATTAGCCAGGCGTGGTAGCACATGCCTGTAATCCCAGCTACTCAGGAGGCTGAGGCAGGAGAATCACTTGAACTGGCAGGTGGAGGTTGCAGTGAGCCAAGATCACACCATGGCACTCCAGCCTGGGTAACATGAGTGTAACTATTTCTCAAAAAAAAAAAAAAAAAAAAAGAAAGAAAGAAAAATGAATTGAGGGCTGATTACAATGAATCACTATTACAAATCACTATTTGTTTTGCTCACGCCTGTAATCCCAGCACTTTGGGATTACAGGCTGAGGCGGGCAGATCACCTGAGGTCTGGAGTTCGAGACAAGCCTGGCCAACATAGCAAAACACCATCTCTATTAAAAATACAAAAATTACCCAGGCGTGCTGGTGGGTGCCTGTAATCCTAGCTACTTGGGAGGCTGAGGCAGGAGAATTGCTTGAACCTGAGAGGCGAAGGTTGCAGTGAGCCAAGACTGCATCACTGCGTGTCAGCCTAGACAACAAATCGAGACTCCATCTCAAAAAAAAAAAAATGAATTGAGGGAGGGGTGGCAGGAGGGAAGTGAGAGTAGTTATAAAAGGTCAATACAAGAGATCCTCGTAATACCAGAACTGTTCAGTATCTTGACTGTGGTGGTAGATACAAACCAACACAGATGATAAAACTGCAGAGAACTTAATACACACACGTTTTAAAAAAGTGAATACAAGTAAAACTGGGGAAATCTGAGTAAAACTGGTGGACTGTATGAAGGTCAATATCCTAGCTGTGATATAATCTATGCCCAATGATAACAGAAAGTTTGTATGTGGCTGCCATCACTACAAACATATTTGAGCATGAAGTTTTGCTGAACACTGGTTCATCTGAATTTTCCTATATGTCCCTAAAGCTTAAACCTGCCATTCTGAACTACAAAACATTAATTTGTACTGATGGTTCCATTCCCCAAATACTGGGCATTTCAATTATTCCCATAATATCATGGATGACAAAATGTGTTGGTGCAGAAAGGAGTTGATATTTTAGTTATTTTCTTACAACCCCTTCTATTTTTGAAAGGTCCTCAGCAAGCGACTAGTCCTTAAAATTGTCAGAGAAAGCAGGCACTTACCAAACCATGAATCTACATTTTGAGTATCTCCATCATCCAAAGATGAAAAATTGATGAAGTCCGAGGGGGCATCATAGGAATAAGAGTGTCTAACTTGTGACATTGTCTCCCACTTAGTGCAGAAGAGCAGGTTTTTCCCAGTATTCGTACCACTTTTTTCAACAGGTCACCTTCTGAGGAAAGAAATGGTTGCACATAAATCTAAGTAAATTTCCCAGTAATTACTTTGGTTTTACCATCACGTTTGTAATTTTGCAAACCACCTAAAATTTACTGAAAATAGTTTTACTTTAGGCTAGGCGTGGTGGCTCACATCTGTAATCCCAGCACTTTGGGAGGCCGAGGCGGGTGGGTAACCTGAGGTCGGGAGTTCAAGACCAGCCTGACCAACATGGAGAAACTCTGTCTCTTAAAAAAAAAAAATAGCCTTCCTTACTTTGTCCAATCAACCTAAAAATTAGTTTCTCGGGTAACTTAAAGACACTCCTTGAGGTAAATATGTTTGGAATTAGAAAGAGGTGGGCCAGACACAGTGGCTCAGGTCTGTAAACCCAGCACTTTGGGAGGTGGGAGGACCATATGAGACCAGGAGTCCAAGTCTAACCTGAAAAACAGAGAGAGACCCTGTCCCTAAAGAAATAAAAATTATCTGTAAGTATAATAGTTGACCTTGTCTCTAAAAGGATAAAAATCATCTGTAATTAGTTGACTCTGTCTCTAAAAAAATAAAAATTAGCCGGGCACAGTGGCTCACGCCTATAACCCAGCACTTTGGGAGGCCAAGGCAGGCGGATCACGAGGTCAGGAGTTGAGACCAGCCTGCCCAATATGGTGAAACCCTGTCTCTACTAAAAATACAAAAATTAGCCAGACACAGTGGTATATGCCTGTAGTCCCAGATACTCGGGAGGCTGAGGCAAAAGAATCACTTGAACCCAGGAGGCGGACATTGCAGAGAGCCGAGATCGCGCCACTACACTCCAGCCTGGGGGACAGGGAAAGCCTCCATCTCAAATAATAATAATAAAATAAAAAATATAAATTATCTGTAAGTAATCAGCAAATATAAAGAAAAACCAAAAAGAAAAAGTTAAACAGCCAGGCGCAGTGGCTCACGCCTGTAATCCCAGCACTTTGTGAGGCCGAGGCGGGTGGATCACGAGGTCAAGAGATCAAGACCATCCTGGCCAACATGGTGAAACTCCATCTCTACTCAAAGTACAAAAATTAGCCAGGCATGGTGGCAGGCGCCCATAGTCCCAGCTACTAGGAGAATCACTTGAACCCAGGAGGAGAATCACTTGAACACGGGAGGCAAAGGTTGCCATGAGCCACGATCAGGCCACTGCACTCCAGCCTGGTGAGAGAGTGAGACTCTGTCTCAAAAAAAAAAAAAAAAAAAAAATTCTGTGAAAGCATCATCCTTGTAGCTAAATTTCTGTACACATCCATAATTCTTCCCTTAAGATAAATTCTAAGAGGGGGAATTGCTGGGTCAAAAGCTTTTGACACATACCGTGAAAATATCCCTCAGAAGAAAAACATCCACTTATATTACCAGGAGTGTGCCAGTTCCCCAAACCCTCCCCAACTCTGGGCACTGCGGTGCTCATTTTCTCTAAACTATAACACATAAGCTATCCACTGAGATAAATCATGAGATTAGTTATCCCCAACCTGCATTTCCACTCAGTGGTTTGCCTAGCATTTCACAGCTTCTCTCTGTGGACTAGGGTAATTCAGAATATACTTCTGGGGGCCAGGCACGGTGGCTCACGCCTGTAATCCCAGCACTTTGGGAGGATGCAACAGGGCAGGCAGATCACTTGAGGTCAGGAATTTGAGACCAGCCTGGCCAACGTGGTGAAACTCCATCTCTACTAAAAATACAAAAATTAGCCTGGCATCAAGGCATGCACAGCTACATGGTAAGAATCGCTTCAACCCTGGAGGTTGCAGTGAGCCAAGATTGTGCCACTGCACTACAGCCTGGGGGACAAAGCAAGACTCAGTCTCAAAAAAAAAAAAAAGTACTTCTGGTTCTTATAGTGTCTCAGAAACATTTGGGTTTTTTTGTTTGTTTGTTTTAGAGACGGAGTCTCGCTACGTTGCCCAGGCTGGAGTGCAGTGGCTATTCACAGGCACGATCCCACTACTGATAACATGGGAGTTTTGACCTGCTCCGTTTCTGACTTGGGCTGGTTCAACCCTCCTTAGGCAACCTGGTGGTCTCCAGCTCCCAGGAGGTTTCCATATGGATGCCGGACACCCGATCGGCATAGCGCACTACAGCCCAGAACTCCTGGGCTCAAGCAATCCTTCCACCTCAGCCTCCCAAGTAGCTGGGACTACAGGCACACACCACCGCGCCTGGCTGTTTGTTTTTTTGAGACCAAGTCTCACTCTGTCGCCCATGCTGAAGTGCAGGGTTTACCACGTTGGCCAGGCTGATCTTGAACTCCTGACATCAGGTGATCCACCTGCCTCAGCCTCCCAAAGTGCTGGGATTACAGGTATAAGCCACCGCATCTGGCCAGAAACATTTGTTATAACAAATATTTGGTTTATACAGTGACATCAATCTAGACACCAGAGAATGTCGTCTTCCCATGGTCTCTCCTATGCTCACTGAAGCCAGAATTCCACAAGTATCTTTATAACAATGCTCTAATTGAAGTACTTAGGGTAGAAACATGACATTTTAGAATTGAGAGGAAACTGATTAACACCTAACCTTTGCAGTTCATAGATACTAATTTAAAGCAAAAGGGATTCTCCAGGCTCACACAACAAATATCTTAAGGATCATAGTAAAAACAGTCACCAGAGGTGTTCATTACATGCCAGGTGCCATGATATACTAAATATATACTCTTTCTGATACTCAAAACAATCCTGTAAAGCAGCAATTATTCCCATCCTAGAAGCTGAAGACCAGAAAGATTAATGACTTGCCCGGTATCACAGTTATGTGAAAACAGAGCCAGATCTAGACCTGAGGCTCCTGACTTCAGCACAATGTTCTTTCCACACGCTTCTACCCTCTTACCATGTGAATTAAAAAAGTGTGTGAGTGAAGTTAAGCTCTCTATTTGCATGGAAAATAATACTCTATTTATTTCCAAGTAAATCCATTCTCCATAGTCTTCTGTCTGGAATAGGGGTTCTTTAGTATTCCCATTCTAAATTTTCCTCTGTCCTCCATTTCTGCTTTCATTATTCTGCTTAACTCAATAAGCTTTTTGTTAGTGGTTCACAATAGTGTGTATTTGCAAGGGACCATAAGCTGTGGACTTAAAGATACCTGGGTTCGTTTCTCCATAACAAGGATGACGCTCTATATCCTCACACAAAAAGTAGATCTAGTACTGGACACAAAAGAACTTAACATTTACATAGATGCTAAAGTCCTATCACACACAATAAATAAGTTTGTTTAAATTATACAGTATGAACTCTAAGTAAAGAGAATTAGAAAGTAACACGGCTGAGGTCAAGGTATGATTAAATATTTTTCATTGACCATGACCGAAACAGTAGCGAGTACACTAAAATGGAAGTTACCTCCTTGATAGCAAGTTTCCAAGCTTGGGGTAGCCACGGGACAGTTTTGGCCAATGAAAACTAAGTAAGAATCTGCTGAGGGATTCCTAGAAAAATGATTTCTTTCCTGATAACTGCTATTGCCCTTATTCCTGCCCTTTCCCTTTATCCTTCTTCTTGCCTTGAAGGCAGATGGAATGGCTAGAGCTATGGCAGCCATCTTGTATATATGAGTAGCTGGCCAAGAGAATAACAAACATAGGCCTTAACATCAATGAGCTAATGACTGTTAAAGATCAAATATCAGCTACTATTTACCTCCAGACTTCTGGTGTTTTTTTCAATTTTCCATGACCTGCTAAACAGACTTCTTATATTTAAAAAAAAAAAAAAAAAGGCCAGGTACAGTGACTCATGCCTGTAATCTCAGCACTTTGGGAGGTTAAGGCAGGCAGATTGCCTGAGGTCAGGAGTTCTAGACCAGCCTGGCCAACATGGTGAAACCTCGTCTCTACTAAAAATACAAAAATTAGGCTGGGCGCAGTGGCTCACGCCTGTAATCCCAGCACTTTGGGAGGCCGAAGTGGGTGGATCACGAGGTAAGGAGTTCAAGACCAGCCTGGCCCACATGGTGAAACCTCAACTCTACTAAAAATACAAAAATTAGCCGAGTGTGGTGGCGGGCACCTGTCATCTCAGCTACTCGGGAGGCTGAGGCAGGAGAATCGCTTGAACCGGGGAGGCAGATGTTGCAGTGAGCCAGGATCACACCATTGCACTCCAGCCTAGATGACAAGAGTGAGACTTCGTCTCAAAAATAATAATAGTAATAACAAAAAAAAAAAAAAGAAATAGCCAATAATAATAATAATACTAATAACAAGAATACTTTTTATATAAGCCATTATAGCCACATTTTCTGCCACTTGTAGTCAAAAGCAATCCCAACTAACAGAAGTCCAGAATGCCCTCTCTGGCATTTACCACATGTATATGACAACAGGCAAGTCACTAAACTCTCTGCCTACCTTCTTACCATAAACAAATAAGAAGGTACTTCAAGTGCTATGAAATACACTGTTGTAAGGTATTATCACTGCTGACACCTTTCCTCTCCTTGACCACATTTCTATTCAAAGGATTCTTAGTAAAAGATTCCTCAGTGACTGACAGTGGTTGAAAACCTCTTGCTGCAAGGAGGAAGTTCTCCTTTTCTTGTGAACAAATATACTAGAAGACATGGGAAAGTCTTGGATTCCCATGATCTTAATGCCTAACTCAGGTCACTGGGAACACTTCCCAGGCATGAATGTAATGAAGACAATTAAAGCTGGGGGAAGGAAGAGGCAGGAATGTAATATGTAGCAACCCCACTTAGCCTCAAAACCATGATTTCATCAAAGCATGATGCTGAAAACTAACTACCTGGAAAGTATCCAAATTTAACCCTTCACATACATCATTGTTTTTCTTTCTTTTTCATCTCTGTTTTTTAAAGACATAGGTTCTTGCTATGTTGCTCAGGCTAGACTCAAACTCCTGGACCCAAAGGATACTCCCTCCTCAGCCTCCTAAGTATCTGGGCATGGTGGTATGTGCCTGCAGTCCCAGCTAGTAAGGAGGCTGAGGTGGGAAGATCATTTGAATCCAGGAGTTCCAAGCTGCAGTGACCCACAATTACGCCACTACACTCCAGCCTAGGCAACAGAGTGAGACTCTGTCTCTTAAAAGAGAACAACAACAACAACAACAACAAAACAAGCAGTATTTATTTCTCTAGATCTATGTTTGCAGCCCAAAAGAAACTGAGCTTTCTGGAATTTTTATTAAATATTCTTGACAATCAAGCAATGATTGTCTAATCTGTTGATTTGCGGAAATAATGCTTCCCATCACATGGCCTATAAATTGGCTATTAACTTACCCAAATGGGCTGGGTGCAATGGCTCATGCCTGTAATCCCAGCACTTTGGGAGGCTGAGGCAGGCAGATCACAAGGTCAGAAGTTCGAGATCAGCCTGGCCAATATGCTGAAACCCCATCTCTACTAAAAATACAAAAACTAGCCCAGTGTAGTGGCATGCGCCTGTAGTCCCAGCTACTCAGGAGGCTGAGGCACAAGAATCACTTGAACCCAGAAGGCAGAGGTTGCAGTGAGCTGAGATTGCACCACTGCACTCCAGCCTGGGCAATAGAGGGAGACTCTGTCTCAAAAAAATCTGATCCAAATGTAACATACTCTCTCTCTAATATTTCTATACAGAACTACTAGCCTGGCCAACATGGTGAAACCCTGTCTCGACTAAAAATACATAAAGTAGCTGGGCATGGTGGCACATGCTTGTTATCCCAGCTACTTGGGAGGCTGAGGCAGGAGAATCGCTTGAATGCAGGAGGCAGAGGTCGCAGTGAGCTGAGATCATGCCACTGCACTCCAGCCTAGGCAATAGAGACTTTGTTTCAAAAATAAATAAATAAATAAATAAATAAAATTTCTATATAAAACTAAAAATGATTCCTGGGCATCAACTTAATAAAAGGGTATGTACATTTGAATAAGTAAAAATAGTAACAGCTATTGATTTTTTTTTTTGTGAGAGAGTTTGACTCTTGTTGCCGAGGCTGGAATGCAGTGGCACACTCTTGGGTCACTGCAACCTCTGCCTCCCAGGTTCAAGCGATTCTCCTGCCTCGGCCTCCCAAGTAGCTGTGATTACAGGCGTCCGCCACCATGCCCAGCTAATTTTTTGTATTTTCAATAGAGACAAGGTTTCACCATGTTGGCCAGGCTGGTCTCTAACTCCTGACCTCAAGTGATCCACCACCTGCTTCAGCCTCCCAAAGTGCTGGGATTACAGGTGTGAGCCACCGCACCCAGCCAACAGCTATTAATTAACAAGCACTTATGACATGAAAGACACTGTTGGCAGTGTCTTACATTGTATTAACTCACTAAAGCCTCACAATAATTCTATAAAGTAGGTACTGTTATTATCTTCATTTTATAGTAAGGGAACTGAGGCACAGAGAGATTTACTACTTATTTGCAGTCATGCAGCTAAAAACCAGTAAAGTCAGGATTCCAAACTGAACAGCCACTGAAGGTTGTGTTCTTATCCACTGCTTCTCATATTTATTTAAAAACAGACATTTAAATAGATAAATAATAAATGTCATGGAGTAAGAGACAAATTATAGACAATAACTACCAAATACTATCTACTGTAAGCCAGGCACCTTATCAGACACTTCACGTAAATCATCTCATTTAAACTGCATTAACAATACAGATGATAGATAGATGTCTTTATAAATATATGCTACCATCATTTTATAAATAAGGAAACAAGCTCAGAGAAGTTACACTATTCCAAGATCAACAAATTAATACTTAGCAGTGATCAGTTTTAAAAGACCAGGTCTGTAGGATTCCAAAATCAGGGGCTTCTCTAATACACAAGTTTTCCTGTAAACATAGCTTCAAAAAGGAGGTAGGTAATCAAATCATATGATCCTGTTCGACAAATACAAACTCTGTTCTTTACGAAAACTAAGCAGCCCTGATATGCTCATAATGAAAACTTTAGCAAATTACAAATCCTGTTCTAAATATATCTGGAAAGCTCTGATCTGAATCTTCCCATAAAATAAAATTTTAAAAATACCTTGTTTCCTCTTTTTTTAAGTGTACTTTTACATATAAAGTTTTTCCTCTATGTAAGATAGAGGTTAGTGAAAACCTCTCAGTGATATTCTAGAGGAAAGAGACTATGAAGAGGATTCAAGCAGCAGAAAACAGGCTGTCCTCTGAGGTCTAAGACTACATTTGATGTGGGGGACAAAAGGTGATAGAAATAAACCTAAGTACATTTAATCTTTAGGTAAAATTTTAAAAACAAAATCTTATTTTCCTAACATGATCTGTTTTTATTTGTTTATTTATTTATTTATTTATTTTAAAAGATGGGGTTTCACCATGATGGCCAGGCTGGTCTTGAACTCCTGACCTCAGGTGATCCACCCATCTCAGCCTCCCGAAGTGCTAGGATTACAGGCCTGAGCCGCCGCGCCCAGCCCATGATCTGTTTCTTAAAAAAGCTTCTTTTGAGCTATTTTTTGGTCTAGAATGGTCAACTCAGGAGACCATCCCCTCTCCCTGGAAAAAGAGAATAAATAAATACGTATTCATTGAGAAGTCTGACTCTTTTCACTCTTTTCAATGAAGGCTGATAGCACAAGTACATTAAGAAAATCAAAAGTTAACTACTGGGTCATTTCGGTTTCACGACACTACTGCCCCAGAAACAATAAATATTAGGATGTGAAACCTTCAAAAATTAAAGTCCACAGGGCCTAGTGGGAAATGGAACAGGCCAGAGCCAAAGGCAGCTGTTTAAATGAGAGAGCCCCAGGCATGGTGGGAACTGGATGCCTTCCTGCACCCCTTAATCAAGATTGAATTTCTGTCAACAGGTCTCACTAAAAAAAAAAAGGCACATGCGTCAACCACATTCCCCCAAACAAATCAAGCTGCCAAGCAAGAGAATCAGTTTCTCATTTCAAAATTATCCGAATCTACCACAGCTTCAGATTCTTTCAAAACTAGAAATATTCTGGATAGAGAAATAGCTATTTATGACCAATAATCCTACAAAGATCCAAGAAAAAAGCCTATCCTGTATGCTATGAACCAGTTAGGTTTCTCTAAAAACTGCCTATTCAATGCCATCCCTTATTTTTATTATTATTATTTTTTTTTGGAGACAGAGTTTCGCTCTTGTTGCCCAGGCTGGAGTGCAATGGCAGAGCTCAGCTCACCACAACCTCCACCACCAGGGTTCAAGCAATTCTCCCACCTCAGCCTCCCAAGTAGCTGGGACTACAGGCATGTGCCACCATGCCCAGCTAATTTTGTACTTTTAGTAGAAACGGGGTTTCTCCAAGTTGATTAGGCTGGTCTCCAACTCCCGACCTCAGGTGATCCGCCTGCCTTGGCCTCCCAAAGTGCTGGGATTACAGGCATGAGCCACCTCGCCTGGACCATCCCTCATATCTCATATCCCATTTTTGTTTACAAAAAGCAAAGACTAAAAGGAGATATATATGCACACACACACACACACACACACACACACATATATATATACACACACAAATATATATACAAAAGTCTATATCTATGTGTGTGTGTATATATATATATATATATATACACATATGTATATATATCAGCCCAGCACGGTGGCTCATGCCTGTAATCCTAGCACTTTGGGAGGCCAAGGCGGGTGGATCACAAGGTCAGGAGTTCGAGACCATAGCCAACATGGTGAAACCCCAACTCTACTAAAAATACAAAAATTAGCTGAGCGTGGTGGCGCACACCTGTAATCTCAGCTACTCAGGAGGCTGAGGCAGGAGAACAGCTTGAACCCGGGAGGCGAAGGTTGCAGTAAGCCGAGATCCCACCACTGCACTCCAGCCTGGGACTGGGACAGACCAAGACTCCGTCTCAAAAAAACAACAACAAAAAAATTTCTTCCCTCCAAGAACACACAGTTGAATGGGAGAATGCAAACAATTACAATACAGGGCTATCCTTGCTGCAAGAGGGTATAAACAGAGAGTGCTCTGGAAGTGCAGAGAAGAACAGGATAAAGGAGGATCAGAGAAGTTTTCCTGATGGAAGTAATACCTAAAAGATTCAGACAGACCTTCAGCGTTCTACAGGCTAAGAATGAACATTGACTTTTTCTAGGGTAAGAGATAAATGGAAGGAGAAAACAAATACAAATTAGGACGAGTGCAGACAAAGCAATGTAACCTTTTCCTACATTCATCTGAAATTAACCTCCCATTGCCTGCCATCTTTCTTCACTCTCAAACCAAAAATAACTAGTCTTGACAAGCTCTATAAATCAAAAGGTACAGGTTCAGAGCAGGTGGGGGAAAGCTGCAAGGGGGTGCATTCTAAGCAGGGTGAAATAGTGGACTACCAGCTCCTAAGCAAAACAAAGACTTTAGTGTGATAGATGCTCTCAAACACCTTGTTATTTAGCCTGTGAAATGTGACTTGCCTATTTCTATTAAAGCCATGGATTCAACTGGTAATGTAATAGAACAAACAGAGTAAGTCAAGACTTCATTAGAAGTATAGTTAGTTAAGATGGTCCCATCCCAGGCAGTGCCATTTCCCCAGGGACATCCTCTCCTACTTTCACAAGGGATAAGAGATCCTGTTACATTACCACAAGTAAAACGGAGTGGTTATTTTCATCTTACCCAGGGAGAAAACAGCTACATTTTTTTTCTTGTATATAAGGGATTAGCAGCAGTCAGTAAATGGCAACATAATCCAGCATGCAATTTTAACTGTTAATCAAAGTCACAAACTAAGTCTGAAAGAAGTTTAATGGACTGTGTTTCCACATTTATGTTTGCTAACTTCTATGTTGAAATTGGATCTGTTTACAGAAACAGATCTATGAAGCTTCCAAAATTGGGTCAATTTAAAATCCAATGACAATCCCTCACTGTCCAACACTCAGAAGTCAGCACAGGACACATGGACACTTGTTCTAATTCATCACTGTCCAAAAACTTCAAGCAAATGTTTTCTATCATTTCTCTCCCAAACTTGTATGTTTCATATTGCCATTTTTTAAGGATTACAAACTCAATTCTGCTTTAATTTATCCATATAACTCAACAAACCATAATCTACCTATAACTAATAGGACCTAGACAGAAATCAGTGATGCTGTTTACTTCTAGGACAAATAATGACACAGAGCTTTGCAGAATACTAAAAGGAAATCTTAGTAGAATCCCAAGTGATCTGATATTCCAATGGTATGAAGCTGAAAAAGTTTGTAATGGTTGACAATGGGCTGCAAATTACAATCCTAGTCAAATACCAGTCATTTAATTTTATAGAGATATATACCCTTCAAAAGGTATCTGGTTTGGGGAATACACACAAACACCCAAACCCAAGAACGTAATAAAAGTATTTATTAGGTGGCTCACACCTGTAATCCCAGCATTTTGGGAGGCCAAGGCAAGTGGATCACTTGAGGTCAGGAGTTCAAGACCAGCCTGGACAACATGGCAAAATCCCAACTCTACTAAAAATACAAAAATTACAGGTGTGGTGGCGCACCTGTAATCCCAGCTACTCAGGAGGCTGAGGCAGGAGAATCACTTGAACCAGGGAAGCAGAGGTTGCAGTGAGCTGAGATCATGCCACTGTACTCCAGCCTGGTTGACAGAGTAAGACTCTGTCTCAAAAAAACAAAGTGTTTACCTATGGATGGTGAGAGTGAGGAAGAGAGTAAAAGGGCTGGAGGAAGATTTTAAACTATGATGCTTTTTGTATTCTTTTGATTTTTGCACCATGCAAATATATCACCTATTTTAAAATTATACATTTGTGCCTATGTGAATATAAACTGTTTTAGTGGGTATGAAAATCAGCATAATCTTCCTATAAGGCACTTTGGAAGTGTTATGTGTCAAGAGTCTTAAAAATATGCATTCTTTTTTTTTCTTTTGGAGATTGGGTCTCACTCTGTCACCTTGATTGAGTGCAATGGCATGATCTCAGCTCATTGCAACCTCCATCCTCCCAGGTTCAAGCAATTTAGCCAGGCTGGTATTGAATTCCTGACCTCAGGTGATCCATTCGCCTTGGCCTCCCAGAGTGCTGGGATTACAGGCATGAGCCACCGCATCCAGCCAAAAATATGCATTCTTTTTGACTAGCAATTGCAGTGGATAAAATATAAAGAACCAAATAATGGAATACCATATAGCCATTAAAATTATGTTGTAGAAATATTTGGCTGGGTACAGTGGCATGAACCTGTAGTTTCAGCAACTCAAGGGGCTGAAGCAGAAAGATCGCCTGAGTCCAGAAAATAGAGGCTGCAGTGAGCTGTGACCACACCACTGAAGTGGACACTCCAGCCTGGGTGACAGAGCAAGACCCTGTTTCAAAAAAACAAAAAAAGAAAAGAGAAGAAAATTTATTAATGACATGGGAAAAGACTCATAGCCTGATTAAGTTTTAAAAAGTAACAAAAGTTTTTAGTGTATGATTTTTTTTTTATGAAATACAGTTGGCTCTCCATAGCTATGGGTTCCATATCTGTGAATCCAATCAATTGCAGATCAAAAATATTTGGGGAAAAAAAAAAAAAAACAAACTGCAAGGCCAGACGAGGTGGCTCTCACATGTAATCTCAGCACTTAGGGAGGCCGAGGCAGGGAGATCCCCTGAGGTTAGTTAGACCAGCCTAACCAACATGGACAAACCTCGTCTCTACTAAAAATACAAAATTAGCCAGGCATCGTGGCACATGCCTGTAATCCAGCTACTCGGGAGGCTGAAGCAGGAGAATCGCTAGACCTGGGAGGCAGAGGTTGCAGTGAGCTGAGATCACACCACTGTACTCCAATCTGGGCAGCAAGAGTGAAACTCCGTCCCAAAAAAAAAAAAAAAAACAAGAGCAAACTTTTACTACTTTGTTTTACTAAGTACAAATAGCACTATCTTTTCATTTCCAAAGTAACCTCTAGATACAGTTTTATACCTTTCCCACTGTTCTTTATTCCCCTTTTACCAAGTTTCCCTACACAAACAAACAAAAATTGAACCCAGTTACCTATCCTTTTTTCACAGAGTACCTTGGGCTGCTGATCTCTACGTCTCTATCTCAAATACAGATCTAGTCACAGAATCACTTGGGTTATTAAATCTCTCTAAGGCTGGGTGCAGTGGCTCGCGCCTGTAATCCCAGTTACTTGGGAGGCAGAGGTAGGAGAATTGTTTGAACCGAGGAGGCAGGGGTTGCAGTGAGCCAAGATCGCGCCAATGCACTCCAGCCTGAGCGACAGAGTGAGACGCCTCCAAAAAAAAAAAAAAAAAATCTGTCTATATAGTCAATTCTGCTTCCTAACTTTACCCATAGCAAAGAAAATTAGGTATGTCAAAGGGCATTTAAATTTCCCCTCCTCTTTCTCCCAGGAACTCAAATAGAATTAGGGAAGAGACCCAGAAAAGGCTGAAGGAAAATTAACCAGGAGATGTAGAAGATCCCTGTACATCTCCTGGTACCTGAACAAGAAATGAAAGACTCTCTCACATAATCCTGGACAAACTTAATTGCAATAAATTTATTTTATCAAGGTTGGAATACACAGATTTAACCATAAGGTTGGCCAAATAAACCCTATGTGGATAATTTGAAAGTCTAAACAAATTTACCAGCCTAGTTGAATACAATCTGGTTTTTCATACCTGCAATTTTGTAGTCAATTCAGATAGTGCTTTCCTGCCTACTCAATTCAACAGGTATTTAGTGGGTGATTCCTATGCACCAGGATTGTTTCGGTCCCTGTCTAACCAAACTGTGCTTATCAAGATTCAGACAGAGGTGGCTCTGTGAAGCAGAGAAACACAAACTGGCTCTTGATCTCCTTCACCTCTAAACTGTCAGGATACTTACAAAACAGTAGAGCACTCAGATGGTGTCCTGTCTTGTTCTGATTCTCACTTGTCAATTTCAACCCATCTCTTTGTCCCCAAACATACCAGAAAACTTTTGAGTACATCACACATCTGTATACTCAGAGTATCTCATGCCAATCTGAGCACACAGTACCCTCAAAGGTCAACTAAATGGCTGAGTTAGCTGGGAGCCACATAATTTTGATACAAGAATGCCAGCTTAATATTGAACTAACTCACCCAAACCAACCAGGGCAGGGGGTGATATAATACACTAAGGCTACAATACAAGAATATTCTTACTACAGCAGCAACCAGTCCTTTTTTTTTTTTGAGACAGAGTCTCGCTCTGTTGCCCAGGCTGCAGTGCAGTGGCATGATCTCGGTTCACTGCAACCTCCGCCTCCCAGGTTCAAGCCATCCTCCTGCCTCAGCCTCCCTCCCGAGTAATTAGGATTACAGGCACCCTCTACCACACCGAGCTAATTTTTGTATTTTTACTAGAGACAGAGTTTCACCATGTTGGCCAGGCTGGTCTCAAACTCCTCACCTCGGTCTCACCTCCCAAAGTGCTGGGATTACAGGTGTGAGCCACTGCACCCAGCCTAAATAGTCCTATTTTTGACAACATCTGATGAATGAGAGAAATTCAAAGAGAGGCCATAGGATGTCAAGACAAGGTAAGGGTGAACCAGGAAGTACACCAAGAGCTGGCCTTGAAACAAAATCTAGGAGTCAAAAATCCTTTTCAATCCTAAGTAGGCCTGATTTGGGGGAGTCCATGTTACTGAACTACTAGAAAATTATATGTGGGGAAAAAAAAAAGAAGCTATATGTCAAGAAAACAGAGGGTAAACCAATTCTATAATATTATAACCTGGTTTGGTTTTCCTTCCCCCACCAATCTATAAATGTTATGAGAAAGGAAGTGAGAAAGAGAATAATACCTGGTGATTCCATACAAAATGAGAGAGCTGGACAAATATGGATAACATAGAATCAACTTTAAATCCCAAATAGAAGACAACTCCAAGTGGAATTAAACTCTCCCTCAATTATGTTCTCACACCATCTAATTACCTTCCTGTTTTAGACAAAAGTTTTGAAATGTACTTGTTCGTGACTACCTCTGTTTTCCGCCATCAAACGCCACACTTCCTAAGGGCAGGACTACTATTTCACCCATTTCTCCAAATTTATCTAGATTCTAGGCCTCAGTTTCCTCCTCTGTAAAGTTGGAACAAGAATAGCACTAACTACATTGGCTTGGCGAGGAAATTAAATGAGAGTTCAGTCAATGTTTATAACATGTTAGCATGGTAATAATAATTATCGTTACCGTTATTAGCCGACAGCCTCCCGCAACTCCTTTTTCCCTCCGTTTCCCGGACGTACTTCACAGCAAAATCCTGTCGCCAAGAGAAAGGTGGCCCGAAGCCTCCGTTCGCACCCTGCCCTGCCTGGGCGGCAACCGAGGACCGCAACCGCCTTAGAAGCCAGGCCTAGCGGCGCGAACGGCACTAAAAGCTGGAAGGTGAACTCCAGCAGTTCCAAACTCCGGGAGGAGGGAGACCCGAGCCCTAGTGCTCCCTCTTTTCTTCCCAAGGCTCACCTAGCCTCGCCTCAGTTCTGACAACGACGCGCCAACCAACCCTCCGCTGGACTCATTCAGTATCGTTGAAATTTTGAACCCTGGCAGCCTAGTCGAATGCACCAATCAGAGCGCCGAGAAGGCAATTCCTGGCTCCCGATTGGCCCCACAGAGCGCAGCAATACCGGAAGTCAGAAGGAGGCACAAGAGAACAACGCCGCCGGGTTCTCCTGGGAAGTGTAGTCTCCTGCGCCTGCTTGAGCCCATTGGACCAGCCCTTAGGAGTACATTACTACAAAGACCGGTGTGCTCCGCTCCAAACTATTTGGGAAAGGTGGTACCAACTGAAGGGGTGGAGAGTCAACTTAGATCACAGAATGGCGGGCATCCTGGACCTCCCCAAGCTTTCAGGGAAGAAAACTATTTTTAAAAATTATTCTCGCTATGGTTGTGCATTATGCCTTGAAGGTTCACTTCGTCTTAATACACGGAGTCTCCTGCATGCAATATAGACTCGCCCGAAGCGTCCTTCCCAGTCTTGCTTGAGTCTTTCTGACTCTTTACCCTATTCCTGCCCTGATCTTATGAAACCCGCGGTTCGTTGGGTGCTTTATCCGGTTTTATTCCCAACTGCATCCCTGGCTTTATGATCCCCATGTCGTAAAAAGAAAACAAAGGCTCGGAGAAGTTGAAAAAACATGTCCAAAATCACATGATAGATGGAGAAGATGGGATTAGAATGAACTGTTCTTTTTATACATCATCACTAATTAATTAGAGGCCCTGCTTGGTGGCGCTCACCTGTAATCCCAGCTACTCTGGAGGCTAAAGCAGAAGGATCCCTTGAGACCAAGAGTTCGAAACCAGCGTAGACATTACAAGACCACCCCCACAATCTTAATTTTTAAAAAATAATTAGAAAATAGCAGCAACAAGAACAACAAAACAACACCCTTCATAATAGCAGCAAAAACTAAAGACCTCAAAAATTAAGCCTAGGCTGGGCGCGGTGGCTCACTATGTAATACCAGCACTTTGGGAGGCTGAGGCGGGCAGATCACTTGAGGTGAGGAGCTCAAGACCAGCCTGACCAAAATGCCAAAACCCCGTCTCTACTAAAAATATAAAAATTAGCTGGGCATGGTGGTGCGTGCCTGTAATCCCAGATACTTGGGAGGCTGAGGCAGGAGAATCACTTGAACTCCGGAGGCAGAGGTTACAGTGAGCCAAGATTTTGCCACTGCACTCCAACCTGGTCGACAGAGCAAGACTCTGTCTCAAAACAAAAAAAAAGGTCAAGGCAATTGCAATGAAAGTCCCAGTGCGTTCTGTTCTGGAATTTGCCAAGTTAATTCTAAAGTTCATATGAAAGAGCAAAAGCACAAGTAGTGACATCTTGAATTTTGAAAAAGATTGGGGGGAATTGACATACCAGATTTCACACATATTAACATGAAATTATAGTATTTTTTTTTTTTGAGACAGAGTTTTGCTCTTGTTTCCCAGGCTGGAGTGTAATGGTGAGATCTCAACTCACCCCAACTTCCACCTCCCAGGTTCAAGCAATTATCCTGCCTCAGCCTCCCAAGTAGCTGGGATTACAGGCACGCACCACCATGCCCAACTAATTTTTTGTATTTTTAGTAGAGATGGCGTTTCTCCATGCTGGTCAGGCTGGTGTCAAACTCCCAACCTCAGGTGATCCACCCACCTCAGCCTTCCAAAGTGCTGGGATTACAGGCGTGAGCCACCGCACCTAGCCTGAAATTACAGTAATTTTTAAAGTATGGTGCTGGGCTAGGTGGCTCACGCCTGTAATCCCAGCACTTTGGGAGGCCGAGGCGGGCAGATCACGAGGTCAAGAGATCGAGCCCATCCTGGCCAACATAGTGAAACCCCGTCTCTACGAAAAATACAAAAATTAGCCAGGCGTGGTGGCATGCGCCTGTGGTCCCAGCTACTTGGGAGGCTGAGGCAGAAGAATCACTTGAACCCAGGAGGCGGAGGTTGCAGTGAGCCAAGATTGCGCCACTGCACTCCAGCCTGGCGACAGAGCAAGACTCTGTCTAAAAAAAAAAAAAAAAAGATTAAAGTATGGTTCAGTTAATTCACACCCATGGAGGTACAATCAGCAAAATCCAGTCACAAAAACCATAGGACAGAAGATTTAGTTGCTTCAAAACATAAACTGTCAGGGTTTTGTTTTGTTTTCTTTTCTGTTGGTTTTTGTTTGTTTGTTTATTTGTTTTGTTTTTGAGAGGGAGTTCCACTCTTGTCGCCCAGACTGGAATGCGATGGCACGATCTTGACTCACTGCAACCTCTGCCTCCCAGATTCAAGCGAGTCTCCTGCCTCAGCCTCCAGAGTAGGTGGGATTACAGGCACGAGCCACCACACTCGACTAATTTTTTATATTTTTTGGTAGAGACAGGTTTCACCATGTTGGCTAGGCTAGTCTCAAACTCCCGACCTCAGGCAATCCTCCTGCCTTGGTCTCCCAAGTGCTGGGATTACAGGCGTGAGCCACTGCACCCGGCTTTTGTTTTCTTTTTTAAGAGTCCTTGTATTGCAGAGCTACATATAGATATGGTAGGGAAGAAATTACTCTAGCACCTGCTTCCAAATAATTGGGAGTAGGCAGTGAAGGGAAGTAGGTGGGAATTACATACATATACTCTTGTATGAGTTTGAAATTTTCCACAATTGAAAAGGAGGGGTTGCCAGTGTAGGGGGGAGGAGTGCCTCACACCTGTAATCCCAGCTCCTTGGGAGGCCGAGGCAGGTGGATAATTTGAGGTCAGGAGTTCAAGACCAGCCTGGCCAATATGGTGAAAACCCGTCTCTACTGAAAATACAAAAGAATTAGCCAGGCATGGTGGCAGGCACCTGTAATCCCAGCTCCTTTGGAGGCTGAGGCAGGAGAATTGTTTGAATCTGGGAGGCAGAGGTTGCAGTGAGCTGAGCTCACCATTGCACTCCAGCCTGGGCAAAAAAGCAAGACTCCGTCTCAAAAAAAAAAAAAAGCAGTGGAGGGGTTGTTGTTGTGGTGGTTGTTTTGTTGTTTTGAGATAGGGTCTTGCTGTCAACCAGGCTGCAGTGCAGTGGCAGGATCACGGCTCACTGCAACCCCAACTCCCAGGCTCAAGCGATCTTCCTGCCTTAGCCTCCCAAAGTGCTGGGACTGCAGGCATCAGCCACTGCACCTTGTCTAAAAAGAGGTATTATTTAGTATGGTATTGTCATAGAAGTTAAAGGTGGGGGAAATTAGTAGAAGAGTTTAACAGTGCAGAAACAGACTCAGCTGGTCGTGGTGGCTCATGCCTGTAATCCTAGCACTTTGGAAGGTGGAAGTAAGAAGATTGCATGAGCCAGGAGTTTGAAATCAGCCTGGACCACATGGCAAGATACAAAAAACTTTTAAAATTAGCCAGGTGTGGTGGCACATACCTGTAGTCCCAGCTACTCAAGAGGCTGAGGTGTGAGGATCACTTGAACCTGGGAGGTCACTGCAGGGAGCCATGATACTTCAGCCTGGGCAACAGAGCTAGATCCTATCTCTAAAAACAAAAACAAACAAAAAATTGCAGAACTCATGTATATCAGAATTTAGTAGGCCAGTGCAGTGGCTCATGCCTATAATCCCAGCACTTCAAGAGGCCAAGGAGGGCAGACCACTTGAGGTCAGGAGACCAGCCTGGGCAACATGGCAAAACCCCTTCTCTACAAAAAATACAAAAATTAGCTGGACATAGTGGTGCTCACCTATAGTCCCAGCTACTATGGAGGCTGAGGTGGGAAGATCATCTGAACCTGGGAGGCGGAGGTTGCAGTGAGCCTAGATTATGCCACTACACTCCAGCCTGGGAGACAGAGCAAGACTCTGTCCCCCATCTGCCCCCAAAAAAGAAGATGAAACAAAATTGTCCATCAAACACATGAAAAGGTGCTCAGCCTCATTATGATAAGGGAAATTTAAACAAGAAAGTTCCATTTTTTTACCCATTAGATTAACCAAAATTAAGAGTTTGATAGTATCAGAAATTTGTAAGGTAACTCAGCAGGTAGGAGTATAGATGGGTGCAGACAACTATTGACAACTTTTTTTTTTTTTTGAGACAGAGTCTCACTCTGTCACCCAGGCTGGAGTGCAGTGGCACAATCTGAGCTCACTGCAACTTCCACCTCCCAGGTTCAAGCAATTATCATGCCTCAGCCTCCCTGAGTAGCTGGGATTACAGGCACCTGCCACCACGCCCAGCTAATTTTTTAATTTTTGGTAGAGACGGGGTTTCACCATCTTGGCCAGGCTGATTTCCAACTCCTGACTGCAGGTGATCCACCTGCCTCAGCCTCCCAAAATGCTGGGATTACATGCGTGAGCCACTGCACTCGGCCTATGGACAACTATTAAAATGTCAAGTATTCCCTGTGCCGTAGGACTTCTGTTTCTAGGTTTCATTCCAAGAGATACGCTCATCCAGTCACACATCCTCAGTTGCCGCAGCATTTATTGAGCACCTGCTATGTGCCAAGTCACCATACTAAGTGTGGGGATATAGCAGTAAAAACAGACAAAATTCCTGTCCTCGTGGAACTGTCATTCTAGGGGAGAAGACAGATGCTAAATGAGATAAATAAGTAAATGATCTGGTGTATTAGCAGGTGATAAATGCAAAACCGTTTGCTTGCAAAGCCCTGAAGTGTGGATGACAATACAATGACAAAGGCAGAAGCTGGACAGATGGTAGGGCGGACGGAGGGCAGGGGTCTGCCTGGGCTGTGGCTGTCTCACTTTCAGTACCCACATTACCTGACCACCAGGCATGTGCCTGCCAGCTGTGGGGTAGACAGGCTAGTGTCAAGGTAGGGGTGAAGGTAGTTTGCTTTATATTAGGCAGGAAGAGGCATCAGGGCTATTGTTGTCTGAGGACTACTAGGCAGAAGGTAACTGACCAAATGAATAAATGAATGAGGCAATGCCAGGAGGCCAGGATGTGTGCAAGAGCTTCCCAAGTCCTTCCAAGTGAACAGGAGTTAAGTCTGGTACAAGAGTTTCTTCTCCTGTCATTTTATCTGCTCATTTTAGGCTGAGCTTCAAGTTATCATTCTCTGTGAATGGGAGATTATGTGGTCTGAATCACTGAAGCAGAATTTTAGAGCTGGAAGGAAGCACAGACACATCTGGCCCACCCTATCCACAATTTCAGTTATCACCGAGGGAAGGGGACGAGAGTGGAAATAGGGAAATCAATTAGTAGTTCATTCCAATGTAGTTGTGAGAAAATGGAAACCACCTAAATTTTCACAAATAGGGGAATATTTCAATCAGCTGCCTACAGAATGGAACACTAAGCAGCAGGGTTTTTTTGTTTGTTTTTTTGTTTGTTTTTTTAAAGACGGGGTTTCACCATGTTGGCCAGGATGGTCTCGATCTCTTGACCTTGTGATCCGCCCACCTTGGCCTCCCAAAATGCTCGGATTACAGGCGTGAGCCACCGCACCCAGCCTAAGCAGCAGTTTTAAAAAGTTCCACCCATCTGGACTGACAGGAAGCGATCTTTGAGATATATTTTTGAGTTAAGAAAATGAATTGCATTGCCGAGTGCAGTGGCTCACACCTGTAATCCTACCACTTTGGGAGGCCAAGGCAGGCGGATCACCTGAGGTCAAGAGTTCGGGACCAGCCTGGCCAACATGGTGAAACCCCATCTCTACTAAAAATATAACAATTAGCCAGGCGTGGTGGCTTCTCGGGAGGCTAAAGCAGGAGAATTGCTTGAACCCAGTGCAGCAGAGGTTACAGTGAGCTGAGATAGCAGCATTTCACTACAGCCTGGGCAAAAGAGCGAAACTCCATCTGAAAAAAAAAAAAGAATTACTGATTGACATAAATTCATTATGACAGCATTACTTTTTTTAAATACTCAAAATAATGTTGCACTTTTCCCATGGGTGTGTATAAGAAATAACCATTAGTACTTACCACATGCCAGCCACTATTAAAAGTATTTTACACATATTAACTCATATATCCTAACAATAACTCTATGAGATAGTTAATGTTACCACACCCATTTTATAGATTGTAGAAATTGAGGCTTAGGAAGATTAGACCACTTCTCCAAGATCATACAGGTTTTATATGACAAAATCAGAATTTGGCTGGGCCTGGTGGCTCATGCCTGTAATCCCAGAACTTTGGGAGGCCAAGGTGGGCGGATCATGAGGTCAAGAGTTCGAGACCAGCCTGGCCAACGTAGTGAAACCCTGTCTCTACTAAAAATACAAAAATTAGCTGGGCATGGTGGCAGGTGCCTGTAATCCCAGTTACTTGGGAGGCTAAGGCAAGAGAATCACTTGAACCCAGGAGGTGGAGGTTATAGTGAGCCGAGATCACACCACTGTACTCCAGCCTGGGTGACAGAGCAAGATTCCGTCTCAAACAAACAAACAAACAAAAAAATCAGTCTTTGAACCCAGGAAGGCCTACTCCAGAGACCAACCCCCTAACCATTGCTCTGTACTGCCTCTCCTATGTGGATGTGTATATAGAAAGTTATAGAATGCATTGGAACCAAATCATTAAAAAAATTTTTTTTAATAAATAAAAGTTATGGAAGAATTTATAACAAATTAACAAGAATGGGAAATTCAGAGGGGAGAAGTTTTTTGTTTTTTGTTTTCGAGACAGAGTTTTGCTCTTGCTGCCCAGGCTGGAGCGAGTGCAATGGCTTGATCTTGGCTCACCACAACCTCTGCCTCCCAGGTTCAAGCAATTCTCTTGCCTCAGCCTCCTGAGTAGCTGGGATTACAGGCACGCACCACCATGCCTGGCTAATTTTGTATTTTTAGTAGAGATGGGTTTCTCTATGTTGGTCAGGCTGGTCTCGAACTCCCGACCTCAGGTGATCCGCCCATCTCAGCCTTCCAAAGTGCTGGAATTTTAGGCGTGAGCCACCACGCCCAGCCAGAGGGGAGAGGTTAAACTGGATTTATACAGAGAAAGGATAGATAATTTGAGTCTTTAATTTTAAAAAAAATGTTTCTGTGTATTTTTTTTTTGAGATGGAGTTTTGCTCTTGTTGCCCAGGCTGGAGTGCAATGGCTCGATCTCTGCTCACCACAACCTCCGCCTCCGGGGTTCAAGCGATTCTCCTGCCTCAGCCTCCCGAGTAGCTGGGATTACAGGCATGTGCCACCACGCCCAGCTAATTTTGTATTTTTAGTAGAGACGGTGTTTCTCCATGTTGCTCAGGATGGTCTCAAACTCCTGACCTCAGGTGATCCACCTGTCTTGGCCTCCCAAAGTGCTGAGATTACAGGCGAGAGTCACCTTGCCCAGCCAATTGCTGTGTATTATTTGGGTGATTTGAATTTATTTATTTTTTTGTAACAGTAAAATTGCAAAGGTGAGAGAAGGAGGAGCCAGTAAAGTAGAAAGTTATTTAAGCTTTTCAAACTCTGTTTTTATTTTTTTTTTTTTTTGAGACAGAGTCTTGTTCTGTCACCAGGCGCCAGACTGGAGTACAGTGGCGCAATCTTGGCTCACTGCAATCTCCACCTCCTGGGTTCAAGCAATTCTCCTGCCTCAGCCTCCCTAGTAGCTGGGACTACAGGTGCACGCCACCACGCCCAGCTAATTTTTGTATTTTTTAGTAGAGATGGGGTTTCGCCATGTTGGCCAGGATGGTCTCAATCTCTTGACCTCGTGATCCACCCACCTCGGACTCCCAAAGTGATCCGCCCACCTCGGACTCCCAAAGTGCTGGGATTACAGGCGTGAGCCACCGCAGGCGTGAGCCACGGAGCCCAGCCTCAAAATCTGTTTTTAAAAAGTGAGAGATTAGCTGGGTGTGGTGGCACACTCCTGTAGTCCTGCCTCCTCTAGAGGCTGTGACAAGAGGATTGCTTGAGCCCAGGAGGTTGTGGTTCAGTGTGCTGTGATCATGCCACTGCATTCGATCCTGGGTGAGAGAATGAGACCCTGTCTCAAAGAATAATAAATAGTGAGAGAGAAAGAAAGAACCAGCCTCAGGCTGGGTGAGGTGGCTCACACCTGTAATCCCAGCACTTTGGGAGGCTGAGGTGGGCGGATTGCCTCAGTTCAGGAGTTTGAGACCAGCCTGGGCAACATGGTAAAAACTCGGCTCTACTAAAATACAAAAAATTAGCCAGGCATGGTGGCGTGCACCTGTAGTTCCAGCTACTAGAGAGGCTGAGGCAGGAGAATTGCTTGAACCCAGGAGGTAGAGATTGCAGTGAGCCAAGATTGCGCCACTGCACTCTAGCTTGGGTGACAGAGCGAGACTCTAAAAATTAAAAAAAAAATTTTTTAAAGAAAGAACTAGCTTCTACCCCTGCCCCTAACAAATCTGATCCTCGATTCTGTCTATTAGTCCCTCCCCCATTTAACTAGTGGTTACTAGGCCAGAAATCTGGACCTGCCTTCCAGGTCATTGGAGGCCTCCTACTTCATTGGCTCTGAGTGATGACTTAACTTCCAGACACCTCCAAGCAAGGTGATTTCAATCACCCAAAGACA
The DNA here is from genome assembly GCA_963573385.1 of Cacajao melanocephalus. Classification (NCBI taxonomy): domain Eukaryota; kingdom Metazoa; phylum Chordata; class Mammalia; order Primates; family Pitheciidae; genus Cacajao; species Cacajao melanocephalus. Next base: position 57,548 of record CAUYLG010025581.1, read on the forward strand.
CTCCTCTGAAGAAAGTTGTAGGTATAAATCATTGGTGACAGCTGTCAAAAAGGATACCCAGGATTGCTTGGACCCAGAAGGTCAAGCCTGCAGTGAGCTATGATTACACTACTGCTCTCTAGCCTGGGCAACAGTCGTACTCTGTCTCTGAAAACAAACAAACAAAAAGTTCCCCGGAAAAGTCGGCACTGTGGCACTGTTTTTTTTTTCTTCCAGTCTTCCATCCAACCAAGTGTTGGGGCTCAGAAAATGATACTCCAAAATATGGTGCTTTGGCTTGCTGAGTGCTTTGAACAAAGGAGCTTGAAAGACCTCAGAAACAAGCTTCAGAAACAAGGTCTCTCTCTGACCTCCTGCTCCCTGTCCCCATCATTCCCTTCCAAAGAGCAGGAAGGGGCTTTTGCTAAATTTCTTTCCCTTATATGACTGAGGGAAGTTCTTCCAATTGTGTTAAATGCAATTGTTTTAAACTTTCTCCCTAGGAATCTCATCAAACAACCAGGGAAGATTAGTCTCTGGAGAGGAGATTAAAAGTAACCACCACACCCAGACAGGCCATTGCCTATTATTCCAGAGACTGTTCGAAAACATTTTTTTTTTTTTTGAGGCAGAGTCTTGCTATGTCCCCCAGGCTGGAGTGCAATGATGCAATCTTGGCTCACTGCAACCTCTGTCTCCCAGGTTCAAGCAATTCTCCTGCCTCAGCCTTCTGAGTAGCTGGAACTACAGGCGCCTGCCACCACACCTGGCTAATTTTTGTATTTTTAGTAGAGACAGGGTTTCACCATGTTGGTCAGGCTGGTCTCGAACTTCTGACCTCAGGTGATCTGCCCACCTTTGTCTCCCAAGTGCTGGGATTACAGGCATGAGCCATCACACCTGGCCTAAACTTTTTTTTTTTTAACCTGAGAGACTTTATCTGCATAATAAGACAACCTTTGTTTGTAATGCAGTTCTGCCCCTTACTTTCCCATAACTTGTTGCCACCTGCCCAGAGCCCAGAGGAACTTTTTCCCAGGCTATTGTCTGTTCTTCAGGCTTATTAGTTACCCCTAAATATAATTTACTCTTCCTCTAAAATTGCCTACACCCCCACTTCCCTCTCCATATTGAGGATATTTAAATTTCAACCATCCAGCCCTTCTTTGAGTCTCATAGTTTGTATGGCTCTCCTGCATATGTTCACTTTAAAAAATTAGCATGCCTTTTCTCCTATTAATCTATTACCAGTTCATTGCAATAAACTCTTCATATCAAACCTCCAGAGGAGAAGTCTAAACTTCCCTACACAAGTAAGAGAGATTTGAGTGTTTCTTGGTCTCTTCCTTTATGGCTGACGTGGGATTCATGTTGGGGGAGGATTACGAAGACCTTAGCACACATGTTAAAAACAGTAGACTATAAGAAACAACCCAAATGTCCACCAACTGATGAATGGATAAATAAAATGTGGTATATTCATACAGTGGAGGAGTATTCTTTAGTAGAAGGAATGAAGTACTGCTATATGCTACAACATAGATGAATCTGAAACATTATGTTAAAGAAGCTGCAGTCAAAAGGAACAATAACGTGCTATTTAATTCACATGAAATTTCAGAATAGGCAAATATGTGGAAATAGAAAGTAGACTAGTGGTTACCAGAGGCTGGGCCATAGAGGTGAGGCGGGATGTGAGTGACTGTTAATGCAACGGATTATATTCTTTTTTTTTTTTTTTTGAAACGAGTTTCGCTCTTGTTGCCCAAACTGGAGCACAATGGCACAATCTCGGCTCACTGCAACCTCTGCCTCCTGGGTTCATGCGATTCTCCTGCCTCCCAAGTAGCTGGGATCACAGGCATGTGACACCATCCCCAGCTAATGATTTTTTTTTTTTGTATTTTTAGTAGATACGGGGTTTCACCATGTTGGTCAGGCTGGTCTCAAACCCCTGCCTCAAGTCATCCACCCGCCTTGGCCTCCCAAAGTGCTGGGATTACAGGTGTGAGCCACTGCACCTGGCCACAAGGGATTATTTTCAATAAGCACATGTAAGATTGGTGGTAGCACTTTGAGACCAGCCTGGGCAGCATAGTGAGGCCCCGTTTCTATAAAAAATTTTTTAAAAAATAGCCAAGTGTGGTGTTGCACACCTGCAGTCCCAGCAACTCAGAAGGCTGAAGTGGAAGGATGACTTGAGCCTGGAGTTTGAGGCTGCAGTGAACTATGATTGTGCCACCACACCCCAGCCTGGGCAAGAGAGGGAGCCCCAGTCTCACTTAAAAAACAAAAAAAGGGGTTGGGCGCGGTGGCTCACGCTTGTAATCCCAGCACTTTGGGAGGCCAAGGTGGGTGGAACACCTGGCCAACATGGTGAAACCTCGTCTCAAAAAAATAAGTAAATAAATAAAAATAAAAAAACAACAACAATAATAAAAAAAAAAGGCTGGGCACGGTGGCTCATACCTGTAATCCCAGCACTTTGGGAGGCCCAGGCGGGCAGATCACAAGGTCAGGAGACTGAGACCATCCTGGCCAACATGGTGAAACCCTGTCTCTACTAAAAAATACAAAAATTAGCTGGGCGTGGTGGCACGCGCCTGTAGTCTTAGCTACTTGGGAGGCTAAGATAGGAGAATTGCTTGAACCCAGGAGGCAGAGGTTGAAGTAAGCCAAGATCATGCCACTGTACTCCAGCCTGGCGCCTGGCGACACAATGAGACTCTGTCTCAAAAAAAAAAAAAAAAAAAGTGATTCAAGGGCTTTTTAATGCAAATACAGATACTTCATATATCTATACCTATCCACACACACATTTATATACATATATATATATGTATATGTCTGTGTGTGTTCATATGTTCTTCAAATTGCTCATTTAAAAAGTAGGCCAGGTGTGGTGGCTCACGCCTGTAATCTCAGCACTTTGGGAGGCTGAGGCGGGCAGATGTCCTGAGGTCAGGAGTTCGAGACCAGCCTATCCAACATGGTGAAACCCTGTCTAAAAAATATACAAAATTAGGTGGGCCTGGTGGTATACACCTGTGGTCCCAGCTACTAGAGAGGCCAAGGTGGGAGGACTGCTTGGCCCCAGGAAGTCATGGCTGATCGTGCCACTGCACTCCAGCCTGGGCAACAGCAGGACCCTGTCTCAAAAAAAAAAAGAATCTCAGAAACAGACCAGGAGTGGTGGCTCACACCTGTAATCCCAGCACTTTAGGAGTCCAAGGCAGAAAGATGCTTGGGCCCAGGAGTTAAATACCAGCCTGGGTAACATAATGAGACCTCCTCTCTACAAAACAAAACAAAAACAAAAAAAGAAAAATTAGACAGACGTGGTGGTACACACCTGTAGTCTCTAGCAACTCAGTAGATTGAGGCAGGAGAGTCGCTTGAACCCGTGAGGCAGAGGTTACAGTGAGCTAAGATCATACCACTCCAGCCTGGGCAACAGATTGAGACGCCATCTCAAAAAAAAAAAAAGAAAATAAAAGAAAGAAAGGCCTGGTGCAGTGGCTCACACCTGTAATCCCAGCACTCTGGGAGGCCTAGGCAGGCGGATCAAGAGGTCAGGAGGTTGAGACCAGCCTGGCCAACATGATGAAACCCCGTCTCTACTAAATTACAAAAAATTAGCTGGGTGTGGTGGCGTGTGCCTGTTACTCAGGAGTCTGAGGCAGGGGAATCGCTTGAACCCAGGAGGTGGAGGATGCAGTGAGCCGAGATCGAGCCATTGTACTCGAGCCTGGTTGGCAAAGTAAGACTCCGTCTCAAAAGAAAAAAAAAACCACAAAGTCATGTGTAGACAGTACAGAGAAGCATAAAAAAGAAAACTTATTTTCTTTAGATTTAAATATAACTTCTTTTCTTTTCTTTTTTTCATAGAGACAGGTTTTCTCCATGTTGGCTGGGCTGGTCTCGAAGTCCTGACCTCAGGTGATCCACCTGCCTCAGCCTCCCAAAGTGCTGGGATTACAGGCGTGAGCCACCGCGACTGGCCCTAACTTATTTTCTTTAAATTAGATTCCAGTCAAAGATCATTTGAGAGCCATTTTCAAGACTTTCAAAATTCCTTTCCCAAAATACTATATCCATCTGTCGAAAATATAAAATTCTTCATGTTCTTTCTGGTTTAAAAAAGCCTCGCTGGCTCCTCTGGTGCCTGTTTGATGTGCTGCTCGCATCGATACACATTTACATTCCATCTCCTCTCCACCACTTCCCTCAGCCATCCCAATTTATTTCCAGGACACCACGGGCTCTCACGCTGGGCTGCCAGGCCTTCATTCAAGCAATATCTTCTGCTTAAAATACTCCTACACCCTTTCTCTCCTTGGCAAAATTCTATCCTTCTTTAGAGGGCCAGTTCAGTAAAGCCCCTATCTGTGGACAGTTTATCTGCCCTCTGCTGGGCTCTCAAAACACACTGAGACTTCCATAATAATACTTTTCACATTGAAGTAATTGTGACACCATAAGTTCAAAAATGCAAATCAGGGCCAGGTGTGGTGGTTCACACCAGTAATCTCAGCATTCTGGGAGGCTGACGCAGGTGGATCACTTGAGCCCAGGGGTTTGAGACCAGCCTGGGCAACATGGTGAAACTCCAGTCTCTACAAAAAATACAAAAATTAGCTGGGCGTGGAGGTACAAGCCTGTATTAACAACTACTGGGGAGGCTGACGTGGGAGGATCACCTGGGATGGGGAGGTCGAGGTTGCTATGACCTGAGATCACACCATTGCACTCCAGGCTTGGCAACAGACAGACCCTGTCTCAACAAACAAACAAACAAACAAACAAAAAAACCAGGCAGGGTGACTCAAGCCTGCAATCCCAGCACTTTGGGAGGCTGAGGCAGGCAGATCACTTGAAGTCAGCAGTTTGAGTGAGATCAGCCTGGCCAACATGGTGAAACCCTGTCTCTACTAAAAGTACAAAAATAAGCCAGGCGTGGTGGTGTGAACCTGTAGTCTCAGATACTAGGGAGGCTGAGGCAGGAGACTCGCTTGAACCCAGGGAGCAGAGTTTATAGTGAGCTGAGATTGTGCCACTGCACTGTCTCAAACAAACAAACAAAAAAAAAATGAGGGAAGAATTCAACAGAAAGACCACCTGAAAATGGGATAAACAATATGAAGAGAATTCACCAATACAAAATCCACCCTTTTTTTTTTTTTTTTTTTGAGACGGAGTTTCGCTCTTGTTACCCAGGCTGGAGTGCAATGGCGTGATCTCAGCTCACCGCAACCTCCGCCTCCTGGGTTCAAGCAATTCTCCTGCCTCAGCCTCCCAAGTAGCTGGGACTACAGGCACACGCCACCACACCCAGCTAATTTTTGTATTTTTAGTAGAGACAGGGTTTCACTATGTTGGCCAGGACAGTCTCGATCTCTTGACCTCATGATCCGCCCACCTCGGCCTCCCAAAGTGCTGGGATTATAGGCATGAGCCACCGCGCCTGGCCCCAGAAAGATTTAAAAATATGACCAATTGCCAGGTACAATGGCTCACACCTGTAATCCCAGCACTTTGGGAGGCCGAGGTGGGTGGATCGCCTAAGGTCGGGAGTTCGAGACCAGCCTGACCAACGTGGTGAAATGTCATCTCTACTAAAAATACAAAAACTGGCCAGGCACGGTGACGTGCACTTGTAATCCCAGCTACTCAGGAGGCTGAGGCAAGAGAATCGCTTTAACCCAGGAGGCAGAGGTCACAGTGAGCCAAGATCACACCATTGTACTCCAGCCTGGGCAAAAAGAATGAAACTCCATATCAAAAAACAAAAAAACCCCACAAATTGCTTAACTTCATTCATAATAAAAAATGAAAAATGAAAAGTGCCTTAGGTTTTTACCCATCTAATTGGCAAGGATAAAACATTTGATAACACATTGTATGGTTCAGAATGTAAGGAAATCAGCCATGTTGGCGAGGCTGGTCTTGAACTCCTGGCCTCAAGTGACCCTCCCACCTCTGTGAGGGCAATTAGGGTCTGGAAAGCGGGGTGGAAGAGGACTTTAATTCCCTGCACTTTTGATTTTTTTTTTTTTTTTTTTTTTTTTGTTGAGATATGGTCTGGCTCTGTTGCCTAGGCTGAAGGGCAGTGTTGCGATCTTGGCTCATTGCAGCCTCTGCCCCCTGGGTTCAAGCAATTCTTCCACCTCCGGAGTACCCTGTGATTACAGGTATGTGCCACCATGCCCTGCTAATTTTTGTATTTTTAGTAGAGACCGGGTTTTGCTATGTTACCCATGCTGATCTCTAACTCTTGACCTCAAGTGACCACTCACCTCGGCCTTCCAAAGTGATGGGTTACAGGCATAAGCCACCGAGCCTGGTGCTGAGTACCTATTTCAAACCAACAAAACTAACATAAGGCCAGGTGCAGTGGCTTACACCTGTAATCCTGGCACTTTGGGAGGCCGAGGCAAGAGAATCACTTTAGGTCAGGAGTTTGAGACCAGCTTGGCCAACATGGTAAAACCCCATCTCTATTAAAAATACAAAAATTAGCCAGGTGTGGTGGGATGTACCTGTAGTCTCAGCTACTCAGGAGGCTGAGGAGGGAGGTTCACTTGAACCTGGCAGGTAGAGGTTGCAGTGAGCTGAGATCACGCCACTGCACTTCAGCCTGGGTGATGGTGTGAGACCCTGTCTCAAAAACAAAAACAGGTCAGGTGTGGTGGCTCGTGCCTGTAATCCTAGCACTTTGGGAAGCCGAGGCCGGTGGATTACGTGAGGTCAGGAGTTCGAGACTAGCTAGCCAACATGAAGAAACCCTATCTCTACTCTAAATACAAAAATTAGCCGGGTGTGGTGATGTGCATCTGTAGTCTCAGCTATACAGGAGGCTGAGGCAGGAGAATCACTTGAACCCAGGAGGCGGAGGCTGCAGTGAGCCGAGATCAAACCACTGCACTCCAGCCTGGGCAACAGAGCAACAGTCCATCTCAGAAAACAAACACACAAACAAACAAAACCTAACTAACCTAAAACATCTTTTAATGTTTAGAATCAAGTTCAACTCATTTCCATGGTCAACTTTCCAACCTCCTTTCACTCTGTATTTGCCCTTCTTCACTGCCTTCCAGCCACGTTGCTTCTCCAGCTTCTGGAACATGCCAAGCTCTCCCTGACTCAGGACATTTGCACTTGCTCTTCCTTCTGCCTAGGTTGATGTCCTAGGCTCCTCCTGCAGGTTGGCATTTTCTTTTACTTTAAGCCTTAGATTCTACGTCATCTTTTCAAAGTGGTCATCCCTGGCCACCCTACATAAATAATTGTTGCATAAATACTTCTCTCTCACACTGGACAAGAAGGGTAGGGCTTACATCCCTGATCACCCAGTCTAAAGCAGCCCCTCTCCCTTCATCCTCTTTATCACAACATCCTGTCTTTTTTTCTTTTTTGGAGACGGAGTTTGGCTGTGTCGCCCAGGCTGGAGTGCAGTGGCCCAATCTCGGCTAACCAAAACCTCCGCCTCCCGGGTTCAAGCGATTCTCCTGCCTCAGCCTCCTGTGTAATTGGGATTACAGCTATCCACCACCACATCTGGTTAATTTTTGTATTTTTAGTAGAGATGGGGTTTCACCACGTTGGTCAGTCTGGTCTCGAACTCCCGACCTCAGGTGATCTGCCTGCCTTGGCCTCCCAAAGTGCTGGGATTACAGGCCTGAGCCACTGCACCCAGCCTCCTGTTTTACGTTCTTCGTGGCACTAGTCACTATTTAAAATTACCTTGTGTAGGGTCAGGCACAGTGGCTCATGCCTGTAATCCCAGCACTGTGGGTGGCCGAGGCGGGCAGATCACCTGAGGTCGGGAGTTCGAGACCAGCCTGACCAACGTGGTGAAACCCCGTCTCTACTAAAAATACAAAAATTAACCGGATGTGGTGGTGGATAGCTGTAATCCCAGTTACTCAGGAGGCTGAGGCAGGAGAATTGATTGAACCAGGGAGGCGGAGGTTGTGGTTAGCCGAGATTGTGCCACTGCACTCCAGCCTGGGCGACAGAGCCAGACTCCGTCTCAAAGAAAAAAAAAGAAAAGAAAATTACAATGTGTGTGTGTGTGTGTGTGTGTGTGTGTGTGTGTGTGTGTGTTTTGAGACAGGGCGATCATTGCTTACTGCAGCCTCTACTGTTCACTGTAGCCTTGACTTCTCAGGCTCTAGTGATCCTCCTACCTCAGCCACCCCAACAGTTGGGACCACCACCACACACCACCACATCTGGCTAAATTTTTTTTTTTTTTTTTTGTAGAGGTGGGGTCTCACTATGTCACCCAGGCTGGTATTTTCTTAGTTTACTATCTCTCTCCAACTCTAGGGCACAAATCTCCATGAAAACAGGGACCATGTCGTTCCTCTTACCTTCAGCAACTTAAACATTTGTTAAATGAATTTATGCAGCCTATTCTACGGGCCATACACTGTCCTATGGACTTTTTTTTTTTTTTCAGACGGAGTCTCGCTCTGTCACCCAGGCTGGAGTGCAGTAGCATGATCTCAGCTCTGCAACCTCTGCCTCCCGGGTCCAAGCGATTCTCCTGCCTCAGCCTCCCGAGTAGCTGGGATTACAAGCATGCACCACCATGCCAGGCTAAATTTTTGTATTTTTAGTAGAGACGGAGTTTAGTAGAGATGGGGTTTCACCATATTGGCCAGACAGGTCTTGAACTCCTGACCTCAGGTGATTCGCCCACCTCGGCTTCCCGAAGTGCTGGGATTACAGGCGTGAGCCACTGCGCCTGGCCTGTCCTATAGACTTTACAATTAATAACTATTTTAATCATCATAATAGCTCAATGAGAGAGGTTGGTACTATTACCCATTTTACAGTTGAGGACATTGAAGCACAGAGCAGTTGACAAACCTGCCTAACTAGCAGAGTTAGAACCCAAAGTGCTTAACCACAAAGGGATGCTTTTTCTATATATAAACCGACTGACAGATGAGATAGGCTGATTGATGACTGAATGAATGAAATCTGGTTATAAATGTTGATTCTTTTTTAAATTTTTTAATATTTATTTATTTATTTATCTATCTATCTATCTATCTTTTTGCTAGAGTACAAACTTGATTTCCACAAGTCATAAATGTTGATTCTTTGCGTCTCTCGATTCCCTGAATCTACCGCAAGGGGGAGAGCTCTCCCCGGTCCTGATGCCAGTCACTTTAGGCGCGCACTCCCCTTGCGTCTCGGGCTCGCGCGCGTTGCCGCGGCACCGGAAGTGACTGAGCTTGCAAGTTCCCCTGTCTCTTCAGGGGAAACTGAGGCCGGCTTGTTCGGGAGAGACGGCGCGAGCAGTCAGCCAGGTAGGCCGGCAGCCAGGTAGGCCGGCCCGGGTCCGCGGCGCGGAACTCGGCCGCGAAGAGCTCTAGCGTCTGGAAGGTACCAGGCCGACGAAGGGGGATGTGGTCCCCCACGGCTCCCGGGGCTCGCAGGTGAGAGTGCCGCCTCCCCTGTGCGTGACAGCCGCTGCGCCCAATGGGAGCCTTCGCCGTTTCGCTTCCGTGCCGGCTCGGTTCGCTGATTGGCTGCACTGGGGCGGGCCGCCGGGGGTGAGACCCCTCCTCCCAGAAAGGTCTAGGGGGCGCCCCCGGGGGAGGGCGGTTGCCTAGCAACGGGGCGGTGGCTCGGCGGGTACCAGGCCTAGAGAGCGCGAGAAGCCGCGAGGCCGCAGCCCGCCCACCCTGGGCTCCGGAGAGGTGCAGCCCCCGGCCCCGGAGCCCTCTCGGGGTTGCTAGGAAGCCACTTTGGGCCTGTCCCCAGGAAAACGTGGTCTCAGCTGTGGGGGCCGTCGAGCAGGCCTCGACCCCTCTTTCTGACCCGAGGAGAGGCCCAGCGCCTCATCCTCACCCCGTCTTTGTGTAGGGCGCCGGCAGCCATTGTGTCCGGGCGGGGAATGGAGGACCCGGCAATCACCCACCGCCACGTTCAGGGCCTTTGGGGAATTCAAAGAAAACCAGCGGCATTTGTGGGGGGTTTCCTGCCTTCAACCTCCCGGACACGCCTGGGGGTAGCCTTCCCGAAGTCAGATCGCAGATCCGAGGCAGTTTCCCCGTCCTTGCGTCCCTCATCGAAACCTTGAACCTCACTGAGAAGTCCCTTCAGGGTTTCGGACGCCTCCACCTCACCCTGGGCTGGTGCTTAAAGAGAAAAAGGAGAGAAAAAAAAGGAAACCTAGCTAAATTCTACCAGCCACCTCCGGGAGAGTTCTCCTGGCTCCCAGTAGGAGGCGGAGAGCCAAGGGGCGTGCAAGAGCGAGGGGGCTGGGCTCCCGGGTGGCAGGAGGCCGCGGCTGCAGAGCGGCCGCCCTCCATCCCGGCGATGGAGGAGGAAGCAAGCGAGGGGGCTGGGTCCTGAGCTTCGCAATTCCTGTGTCGCCTTCTGGGCTCCCAGCCTGCGGGTCGCATGATCCCTGTAGCCGGAGCTGGGTTTTTTGCCAGCCGCTGCGAGGCCGGCTGAGTTACCGGCATCCCGGCCGCCACCTCCTCTCCCGACCTGTGATACAAAAGATCTTCCGGGGGCTGCACCTGCCTGCCTTTGCTTAAGGCAGATTTGAATGTAGGTGGTGCGGAGGAGGGGGAGTCGGGGGGGACTGCCCAGGGGGTGACTTTCCGAGGAAGGCATTTCAGAGAAGAGGGGGTGGCTGGGGTAGAAAAGGCTGGTGGGAGATTCAGAGCCCACTCTTGGTGTTTTCGATTTGACTTAATTGAAGTATCCTGGAACCTAGACTTCCTAAAAGCCACAAAGAAACCAGTTTTGGTACCTGGAGGGAGAATGGGATGTTTAGGGTAAATGGCATGCATATTAATTTTTTTTTTCCTGAAGCTCTTTCTCTCTCTTCAGAATCTTATCTCAGCTTTGGATCTTAGAAGAGAATCACTAACCAGAGACCAGACTCAGTGAGCAGGTGTTTTGGACAATGGACTGGTTGAGCCCATCCCTATTATAAAAATGTCTCAGAGCAACCGGGAGCTGGTGGTTGACTTTCTCTCCTACAAGCTTTCCCAGAAAGGATACAGCTGGAGTCAGTTTAGTGATGTGGAAGAGAACAGGACTGAGGCCCCAGAAGGGACTGATTCGGAGATGGAGACCCCCAGTGCCATCAATGGCAACCCATCCTGGCACCTGGCGGACAGCCCCGCGGTGAATGGAGCCACGGGCCACAGCAGCAGTTTGGATGCCCGGGAGGTGATCCCCATGGCAGCAGTAAAGCAAGCACTGAGGGAGGCGGGCGACGAGTTTGAACTGCGGTACCGGCGGGCATTTAGTGATCTGACATCCCAGCTCCACATCACCCCTGGGACAGCGTATCAGAGCTTTGAACAGGTAGTGAACGAACTCTTCCGGGATGGGGTAAACTGGGGTCGCATTGTGGCCTTTTTCTCCTTCGGCGGGGCACTGTGCGTGGAAAGCGTAGACAAGGAGATGCAGGTATTGGTGAGTCGGATCGCCGCTTGGATGGCCACTTACCTGAATGACCACCTAGAGCCTTGGATCCAGGAGAACGGCGGCTGGGTAAGAACTAAGCCCCTTGTGTGTCCTTTTTCTTTGGCCCCTGGTCAGAGATCCCCAACAGCCCTTCTTCTGTATGTCTTTCTGTTGTGTTGGGTAATTGTTGGAGATGTTGATAGTTGAGGACACCTGACTGTCTCATTTCACGAAATGACCCTGAGCTTCAAAGATCGGGCAGCTTTCACTCTGGTCACCCCCATGACTCCACTTTTCATCCTTGTGTTCCAGTTTCTCAGCAAAGAAAACGATAGCCTATGTGTTCATTAAGTCCCTAACCTGTGAGACTAGGAAGTTAGTTCAGTGTTTCCCTTACCTTATACAATGGTTCACACACAAAGGGGTGATGAGTATAATGCCTGGAGAAGATGATGAGCATCAGTGACCCACAGACCTCTCCATCTGTTCCCCTCAAGGCGTCTCAGTCCTATCCTGGGCTTCTCTCTCCCAAATCAAGTTCCCTTTGTTTCAAAGTTTGCATGTGTGGCACTCTCCTCTCAGACTAGGGCATGGCCGGGCAGGAGTTCCCACTGGGTTGAATGGGTGAGAATTGTCAGATTTTAGGGCTGTTCAGGCTATGCAGATTGTGTTTGCACTGCGCCCCCTGAGTTCATTTCCCCCAAAGTGTGCGACTTTCTGCTTCGTTGCCTTGTTTGTGGAGCACTTGCTGTGTCACACATTAAGCCCGGGGACTTTGCACTTCACTGCCTGGGGTCGGTTGGGGAGCCCCAGCTGCTCTCCCGGTTACTTTCCGGCCAGAGCCCTGGGGGCCTCTTCAAGCACTGTTTGCTGGCAAAGCAAGAACCCAGTCTTTGGGGCGCTGTGGGACATTGAGATTTGGTTACAGACTTCAGATGCCAGTATTAAGTCCTAGCCCTGTCATGTAACCAGCTGTGTGACCTTGGACAGGCTGGGTTACTTTCTTGAGGTATAGTTTCTACCACTAAAAAATGTGGCAAGCCCTCCTTGCCTTACAGAGTCTTGTAAATCTTGGTGATGATGTGAGCACAGTGACCGACACCAGCCAAATTCCTTTTCCAGGGAGGGAGAATTTCTTGCCCATCACTGGGCCAGGATGAGATGGTGGTGAAAGCGTCTTTACCAGTGGTCACTATGGGCAGTTTTTGTTCTTCAGTGAACTCAGTCCTGTTTCCTTGCTTATCTCCCTACCTAGGGGAGTGCAGGGTTTATGAGAGGTATTCTGTCCTCTCAGAATATGCAGAAAAGCAACAAGCTGTGGAAAATAAGTCATCCATTGAAGGAGCTGAGGTGGAAGGGGCCATGCACCATGGACTCAGGAATGTCAAGAATGCAACTGTCTGTAGGCTGGGCCTAAGGCGTGGCAGGCACTTCACTTTACAGCTGAGGAGAGACCTCCTGGTTTGTCCTGGAACCCCACCCCCGCTCTCATTTCCCATTTCTTTGCAACTTCTTCAGCTCTTCTCCTGTGCCAGCTCTTGTAAAAGGCAAGGGGGTCAAGTCAATAGAGGTTAGATAACTGGAGTGGGGTCAGGGGAGGTAAAGGTGGTGGGCTCTCTTGAGCTAAGGCTGACTAGACTTGAAAGCCTTTCTGTAAATGAACTCCCTGGGGGGATAAATGATTAAATAGTTCCTGTTGGTTTGTTCAGTGACCTCTCCTATTCCCTCCTGCTTTGATTCTCTTTTGGGGCAAATATTTGTTCAGCTGATTACAGGACGGACAGGATTCCAGTACTGCACACACACACCCTCTGAGGCATCTCCAAGCAGGGACTGAGGCCACTTGCCCACTTTGCCTGACTATTGTCTTTGGCCAGTGGTCCTATACTAGGTGGGTGTTGCCAGCTGTAAACAAAAGGCAGTCTGGGAGAGGTGCCTGGTCCGCCAGCCAGCCTCTGCAGAGGGCTGCCACTACCAGAGAATTGCTGGCTGCCCAGTGGTGCATGTGAAGGAGATCTTAGACACAGCAGCTCTGGGCAAGTTCATTAGATCTCCGTTGGATTGAAATCCATATTCCATCTCTTTGCTTAAGAATTATCAGAGCCCGTTGGACAACATACCACATGTCACTTCCTCTTGGTGAACAGAGGGGTTGTGTGTGGAAGAGCCAGTTATGTCAGAACCATTTCTGAGCATGGATTCTCTCCCTGAGGCCAGGGAGAAAAGAACATTTGAGTCAGGATCCTTTGAGGCTGGGTAGAAGGTACCTGCCCCCTTCCTCTCAGGTACTATCCTGTTCTGAACTGTATACCGACTGGCTACTGTGGTGGCATCTCGTAACTATCCTGGAGGCTGTGATTGGGAGATCCTTGAGGGTAGGAGTTGTGGGTTATTCTACTCAGGGCTATGTTCTAAATTTAGCCTCCCTACAGGAAAGGGGAAGGAAATTAGCCTTTATTGAGTACCTGTTAAGTACTAGACACTGTGTTAGGTCCTCTACTTATGCAACCAATATTTATTGAGCATCTACTGTGAAGCTGGCAGTGTACTAGCTGCTGGCCATAAGCCACACATGGTACAGCATGGAAATGGCATGCTGTTTCATATATTCCAAAGTAATCTTCCAAGGTAGATGAGTTTATTCCCAGTTTACATGTGAAGCTCTTTGTGGCTAAGTGACTGACCCCAGGTATCCCTCAGCCAGTTAAGTATCGGAATAAGAATTTACACCGAGGTTGGCGTAACTCTAAAGCCTAAACACTTTTCATCCTATCGAGTTGTCCAGCGAGTAATAAAGTGACCCTGACAGGCTGGCCCAGAAAGCCAGAGATGCTGTTGGGCCAAGCAAACCATGCCTGTGAAGGTGCTCACTCTGGACTGATAACTGGTTTTGTTCAGGTAGCTGTGGGAAGGATAGTTGGCAGTAGCTGATTCCCAGAGGCATATTGGTAGCCTCAGAGTTTGGCACTGGTAAAACTCAGACATGGCAGGTTTCACGTGGGCATCAGGGTTTTGCCCAGGGCGAGCTGCTTATTAATTTTTTCTTTTTTGAGACGGAGTCTCGCACTGTGGCCAGGCTGGAGTGCAGTGACGCAATCTCGGCTCACTGCAACCTCCGCCTCCCAGGTTCAAGCGATTCCCCTGCCTCAGCCTCCCGAGTAGCTGGGAGGGACTACAGGCGCGTGCCACCACGCCTGGCTAATTTTTTATGTTTTAGTAGAGACAGGATTTCACCACGTTGGCCAGGATGGTCTCAATCTCCTGATCTCCCAAAGTGCTGGGATTATAGGGTGAGCCACTGCGCCCAGCCAGTTTTTTCATCGTTAAAACCCTCTCAGGCCCTGCCAATAGATGACAACTGTGTGCGAGTGGTGAGGTGGCCTGCCCCAGTTCTCTCTACTTAAGGTGGAGTAATGCTTCAAGGACTGAAAGTCTGGACTCTTAGCCAGATTACTGCCTGCCTGCAGTCACCTGATGAAACGCTGAACCTGTTCGGCTCTCTTGTCCATCTCTCTCCCGCCTGTAAAGTGGAATAATGATAGCCAGCTGCCATAGCTTGACTCTAGTAAAGGATCTAGAACAAAAGCCCTTCCCCTGCCTTAATTGTAGGGTGGAAACCCTTTAATGAATGGGTGTCTTCCCTCAGGGAACTGACTCTGCCCCCTAGAGTTTTTCTTTAAGAAACAAAGTCCCTGTGATACTCATCTGGAATGTTGTATGTATGACCTTCCCCAAAGGGACCAGGTGTTTCTGGTGCTTTCCAGTGGGAATGTGGGAAGGGACTCAGATGGGCCTGTCCACCTTGGGATTGCTGTCTCTGAAGAAACCCTTTAGCCTGATGGAAACATCATTGTTGGAAGCAATGAAGTGTGTGAGGGGAGAAAACATACAGCCTTTTTTAAGCTGTATGGCTCAGTGGTCTGCGTTTGTATAGATCTCTTATTGCCTAATCTGGCTTCTTTGGATGGATATATGCTTAGTTGAAGCACCTCAGCTCCGTTGGCAGATGGTGGCAGTTCTGCGTTTTTTTCTTGGGGAAACCCCATTAGAAACCCCAAAAGTGGAAATTTTTAGTAATCTTATTCAGGTCCCAAAATGAAATAGAAGTGTCTCAGGGGCTCCCCCTTGAAACACCTACTTCTTCTGAGTATACGTTTGAGGTTGCTCTTAAAATTCTGTTACCATCACAGGATTTTCCAGACTTCCTAGGAATAATTTCCCCAATAGCCCTGTGGAGCCCTTTAGAATCTGTCAAAAATTACCTGGGTATTTTTTCAGGGGGCTCCAATGGAACCTGGAGAGTTTTCTTGACTTTGGTATGGGTGTCCCCAGGTTTGTTTGGGCTGCATGAAGCAGCAGTTGTTATCTCTGTCGCTTCCCTCAGCAGATGTCTATCCTGAGGCCAATGGGCTTGAACGTCCTCCTCTGCGTCCGACCTTCCTGGTTTTGCCAGTTCCCTCAGCCTTCCATCATGGGGCTTTCTTTGAGCAGCTGTGGTTTTGCCTGAGTTTAATGTGGATAGACATGGGGTAATTCCCAGCGTGCTGCTTTTCTACAGAAGCATAATCTCCTACTGCCTTAATTAAGCAGGGGCCCTATCCCCACCCAGCCTCCAACCTAATTCCATAGAGTCCTCCCTAAGGACTCCCTCTCTTTTCTTTGAAGGAGTCACTCTGCTCCTGGATCCTCTTCTCTTCTGCCCCTCTGACCGGTAGTCTGTCTTCCTTGTTCCCAGTTGGCAGACCTGAATCAGACAATCCCACTGGGCCTTTTTGTTTAGCCTTGGGAAGAGACGACCGAGGACAATGTGATCACCAGCTTCAGATCTCTGAAGGAAGAGGGAGTGAGTCTTTTTTTTATTGGTATGGTACCTGGCAAAACTTGGATACATGAAAAGAAATTAACAGTTGTAGAGCTTAAATTAGTGTAGAGAAGACATTTCTAGCAGATTTGCCCTCTCCTGGATTTAGGACCTCCTCAGGGTGGAGGCCACATCTTGTCCATGCTTTTTTCCTCACCACTGAGCCTTGGGCGTAGTAGAGACCTAATGAAAGAGAAACCCACGAAATTTCTGAAGAAACAGACCCTTATCAAGCCAGAATAACAGTAATGGGAGTGGCTGTTTACCTACTAATTCATTCATTGAGTCAAACAATGTTTATTGACCTCCTACTATGTACCAGGCAGTCTTAGGTACTGGGAATACAGCAGCAAACAAAACTAAATTTCTGTCCTCATGGAGCTCACATTCCAATGAGGAGTGACAGGCAATAAACATATAATTACATGTTTATATCAGATGATTGCACATGCTATGAAGAAAATAAAGCAGGTTGGGGCATAGGGCATGTCTAGCAAGGGAGGGTGGGGCTGCAGTTTTAATAGAGTGATCAAAGAAGGTGTAAGGGATAAAAAAATGGCTTTACCCTTCTAGATTCTTTGGCTGGGCTGAGAATTAAATTGACAAAGACAGATTAACTGGAGGAAAAAAAATTTAATTACATAGGTGTGCATAGGAGTCCTACAAAATATGAGGCTCAAAGAAGGGTCACATAATTGAAGCTTATATAGCATCCTGAGCTACAGAAAAGAATATTGAGTCCTCTTACAACTACACGAGAAGTTGCAGAAATAAAAAAAGAAAAAGAAAAATAAGGAATATGGGGCTTGGGACTTCTGTTAGGGGCTTGAGTGGCAGCAACTCAAGTTATGGCAGGGTAAGGGAAAGTATTGGTGGTGGCGTGCGTCTGTGGTCCCAGCTACTGTGTAGGGGGGTGCTGAGGTGGGAGGATCACTTCAGCCTGGGAGGCAGAGGTTGCAGTGAGCCGAGATCATGCCACTGCTCTCTAGCCTGGGTGACAGAGCAAGACGCTGTCTCAAAAAAAAAAGTCTCTGTGGTAATAAACTTTGTGTGGAGCAGCCCTCTTCCTAATACAGATATTTGTGCTAGTGGAGATTTCCTTTTTAGATGTGAATTTCTTTTACAAAAGGACAGCTTTTCAGAGCTACTCGTGTCTGCAGTTTCTCAGAATAACCAGCTTAAAATCTGCCAAAGAAGTTTATTTTTGGGATGGCATATTCTGGTTTCCTATAGTCATATTTTGGGATGGTATGTCCTGAGTCCCAACAAAAGTATTAACTAAAGGTGATATTTGAGCCAAGAGCTGAATGAGGTCAGGTGGTAGTTGATGTAGGTACCAAAGGGTGTTTCAAACAGAGGGAATGGACTCAGGAAGGAGCGTGCTTGACATTTTCAAGGATGAACAAGAAGGTCAGTGTGGCTGGAGAAGAAACAGCAAAGGGGAAAAGGGTAGAAGGTGAGGGGAGAGAATGGTTGGGGAGGAGGGTGGAGGTGTAGGTGGGGCCCAGATCACATAGAGCATTACAGACCATGATGAAGATTTGGCTTTGGTGGAATAAGAGGCCAAAAGATTTGGAGTGCGGTGATATGGTCTGAATTCTTAAGGGTGGCAACAGGGAGCCCAGTGAAGAAGCTGGTGCAATTGCCAGGTGAGAAAGAATGGTGGCTTAGACCTAGAGGTGGAAGTGTGGCAAGGGGGGACTGGAGACTAAGATCAGGCTTGCACATGGTATATTGATGTATCCAGCCATCCTGGAAACCATATTTTTCATCTACTTGGAGGTCCTAGAATCAGAGTTAAGTGAGCCAGATATTCTTTGGGAATAGTTCTCTCCAAATGTGATACCTGATGAATGGTTTCCTTCTACTCCAACAGTATTTCTGTCTGAGTTCAGTTCTCAACTCATCCATGTCTACCTATGCAAGCTCCTTTTCCCTCTCTGAATCTTAGGACAAATAATACCTGCCTCACAGGGGGTGGTGGTAAAGACACAGTGAGGTATGCCTGAGATGCATAGAGCCTAGAGTCCTGTTAATATCATCATTCTTACTATCTTTACCACAGAACTCATGTCAGAGACCCATTCACAGAATTTTAAGCATCCACTCCCCTTTTTATTTTTTATTTTGAGACAGAGTCTCGCTCTGTCGCCAGGCTGCGGTGCAGTGGCGCGATCTATGCTCATTGCAACCTCTGCCTCCCAGGTTCAAGTGATTCTCCTGCCTCAGCCTCCCAAGTAGGTGGGACTACCAGCACACGCCACCACGCCCAGCTAATTTTTGTATTTTTAGTAGAGATGGGGTTCTACCATGTTGGCCAGGATGGTCTCAATCTCTTGACATCTGGATCCTCCCGCCTCGACCTCCCAAAGTGGTGGGATTACAGGCATGAGCCACCACCCCCGGCCCACTCTCCTTTTTCTAAACACCATAGTGACTCATCGGCACATCTCAGAGCAGGCCCTTGCAGCATTTCTGTTGCAGCAGGAGCTCCGTAGTATTTGTGTGCCATGGTGGTATAAGCACTGGTCTTGGAGTTGGAAACCCGGTTCTACTCTCAGTCTCACCTTGGCCAAGTCACTTTACCCCCAGGCCCCAGCTTCCCTTTCTGCAAGATGGAAGGTTTGAAGTAGACAATATAGGAATGCTGGCCCTCTCTATCCTAAGGCCTTGTGACAGATTGCACCATTATGGCATATTTCACATTAGTTATATTTTAAAATAGCTCTCTGCTGTTAACAGATAGAGCAGCACCTTAACTAAACCCAGTGTCAAGGCAGGCTAGTTTATCACTGAGCCCACAATAATAATACCTTACATTTATGTAACACCTTACAGTTTCCAAAGCACTTTCAGATCCATCTTGTCTTTTTGATCCTTATAACCATCCAGAGAGGTGAGTAAGAAGGATACCATCTCCATTTCAAAGGAGAGAAATCAGGTGAGTGATGAATTGACTTGCCCAAGGTTTCATCCAGAGGAAGAGGCAGTTTTTGGACTTTCAAATTGGAACTTGACTACTGGCTTGCTGTATGATCTTGGGCAAGTCTCTTAACTTGTAAATGCTATGATAATGGCACCTTTTTCTGAAGATTCGGTTAATTAATTCATGCCTTAAGGCTTTCATATCATCCTAAGGCTCTTTACTCACATCATCTGGCTTCTGTTTTACTACATATTGATTTTTGAAATTGTGTTTTTGTATAAAGAAACTGCCTTTGGGACAGTCTGCTACTTGGTTTCATCCCTGATGAGACTCTGTTTCATCCCTGATGAGACTCTCAGGCCAAGCTTGAGCCTTAATAGCGAACTCTGAGCCACAGGGCTCTTTGGGCAGCCTCCAGTGCTCCTCTTGGAACTGGAGGTTTTTCTCCAGCTCTTCAGGAAATGCCATTGCGATGACTTCCATGGACTGCTTCCTGTCCCAGCCCTGCCTGCAAGAGTGTGGAAACTGGAAAGCGATGTCCCTAGAGGTCCACCCTCCCCCCTCAAAACTACTTTTTTTTGGACATGTCCCTGCCTTTCCTCTTGTCAGTTACTTTCTTTGCTCCCTACCCTTTCCTCCTTCACCTGGCTTCTCCCTCCAGCTGTGATCATCCCTTCAAGATTTAGAAAATGCCTTTCTGCTTGGTTCTGCCAGGCCATTTCTCCCTACTCTAGGCTAGGCTGTGAGGAGGGTTACAATTCCTGGGTTCTCTCCTTGGCTTCATCACCCATTAGCAGTTTCAGTCCTGGACATCCCCTGGAGGTGCATTAAACCTGTTGCAGTGCCCTGTGTCATCCATTAACCCTGAGTTCCTCTAGGGGTTTCCACCCCACCTCTGCATAGGATGGGATTCTTAAGGGATATCTTGAGGTTTGTCACATATAAATCCTGCCTCTTGGAAATTGATGACAGAGGGTGGAGTGAAACAGAGCCTGCCTTCCCCTCCCTCCCCCAGTCACCTTTGAGGAGGAAGCTGGAAGGTTGAAAACCTTGTTGGACAATCATCTGAGGAATGGGAGCTGGCCTGGGAGGGGGTTGGAATGCACTCAACTATGCCTCAGATCCTTTGTTCCTCTCTTGAAAGGGAAACATTCCTCTCCCTCCTCCCTGGCCACACACACACAGACACACGTGCCTTTGTTCCCCTGAGTCAGGCAGGGATAGGAACACAGTGTCCCTTCCAAGGAGCCTGACTCGCCTCCCTAGAGGCTGGCCTTCTGGTCAGTGGGACTGGGATATTTGCCCAGGAGCCCCCAACCTTCGTGTCCTTTCCACAGAGTCTCGGAGGCTAAAAACTTGCCTACAAACAGCTGCTGAGACTTCTCTGTAATTATTTCATGGGATACCCATGTCCCAGGATAAACAGTCCCTCCCTCTTATTCCATTTGGTGATTAATATTATTGTCAACATTACTATTAATAGTATCTAATACTTATTGAGTGGTTACTCAATGCCAGCCATTGTTCAAAGTGCATTACATGTATTAGTTGATTTCGTTCTTACAGCAGCACTCTGAAGTAGTTTCTGTTATCCCTTTTTCACACATGAGGAAACTGAGGTACAGAGAGGTTAAGCAACTTATGCAAAGTAGTACAGTCAGTAAGTGGCAAAGCCTGAGAGGGTAGCTTCCAGCCTCCGCCTTTTAAACACTACACTGTGTTCCCTCCTCCAGTTCACTGTTGTCTAGATGACTGTTGGCATTAGTCTAGTACTCACTGTGTGACAGCCTTTACTGACACCATCTCTGTTACTATCCCAACAACCTTATCATTTTAGGGCACTGAGATTTGGGAGGGCTCATAGTTAGCAAGAGGCAGAGTCAGGATTTGAAACCAGGTCTCTCTTACTCTAACGCCTGTCCTTTTGATCTCCAATCCTTAAAAATCTTGCAAAGTAGGCAGTGTTACCTTCATTTTATGATTGAGAAAATTGAGGCTCAGAGAAAAGTGATATGTCCAGAGCTTCACAGGCTAGTACCAAGAAAAGCCTGAGATTCACACTTTACTGCCTTAGTAGTCTGTATTGTCATGATTATTCTTTTTATGTGCATGATAGTATTTTTAGTTTACCAAACTCCTTTTATAAATTATTTCCCCAGTGAAGTAGGTGAGGTGGGTATGTTCAGCCCCGTTACCAGAGAGGAAACTAAGATAAGGGGGCTTGTCCCACGGTAATGGGAGTATCAGACTTAGAGTTCATGTTCTGGCTTTTAACACAGTGTTATCAGTACTGTCTGTCTCCCACTCCTAAAGCTGCATGTGTGGCTTGGAGCTGTCCTTGGAGTTTCATTTCTTTTGTTAAATCAGCAAATACTGACAAATGCTTTGTAATATGCTAGATAGAGATACTGTGGATATTGTGGTAAGTGTGACTGAGTCCCATCCCTCAATGACCTGTTCCCATACCCCACACCTTGGGTCTTGCTGGTGTCCCTCTGCCATCTGAATCAGTCTACATGTGTCATCGATCCTTCTCCTCAGCTCCCAGACACACCAGGAAAGATGCATTATAGTTGATATGTATTAATCACCTTCAACACATACACAGACAAAACTCTGGCCTCACATTTGAGACAGCTTGACTCCTTGCTGGTGGCATAACACAAAGTAAATCAGCTTCAAATTCTCATCCATAAGCCTGAGAGAATAATGCCAAGCCACCAGAGTAAGTGAGGCATAAATGAGAAAGTGAAATGTAAATGTGTTTTTCAGTAATAACAGATACTATGTGTTGAGTAGTTACTTGCTCTGTGCCAGGTGTTGTGTTTATACCTTTGATATAATCATCTTATTTGGTTCTCATGAATGCTTTCCTGTGAAGATGGAGACTGTAGGTTCCCTAATGTGTCCACAGTAACACATCTTATAAGAGGCAGAGCTGGGTCTTACACTCAGATGCGTCTGATGCAAAAGCCTATAAGCGTCATTGCTTCTTTGCAAGCCCAGACTGGCTTATTTTCCCTGACTACCTGGCTCAGGGCCTGGAGTTGGATAAGGGTTCGGCCAGGACCTGCTCAATGAACATGAAGGGTTGTTATTAGATACAGGTTAGGCTACAAAAAAATGTCTCTGCCCCTAAGGAAGCAAACTCATTTGAAGCTGTAAGAATAGACCCCAAACACTTGGTGAATGGCTTGAGGCAAACTGTGCCAAATCCGTGAAGCAGACTCCAAAAGCGGAAGAGGTTGAGCCCGCAAGTGCATTGCCCTGGGCCTCTGGCAAATGGGCCTCTGGCAAATGGACCCACTTCCACCATCAGCTATCGGGTTGATTACTGGGCCCAGAGGCCTCCACCCTCATCCTGTATCATCAACTGGCACCCTTTCCCTAGCCAACTGCATTGCCAATCCAGGCTCTTTTCTGTACTAACAGTGGAAAGGGTCAGGAAGGAGAGAGGTCACTGAGGGTTTGAATAATCATAGCTTTCTTAGCAACATGGCTTTGTACAGTTCCCACTGAGGCCTCAGTTTCCTGGTCTGCAAAATGGAGATAATACTAATCTCTTAATGAAGATGATAGTAATCTCTTCCTCATAAGCTTGCTGTTTTTCCTCTGCCTGGATCACTCATCCTATAGATCTGATCAGGGCTCGCTCTCTTCTTATTCAGGTTATCAACTCAGATATCACCTCCCTAGAGGCCACCATGTTTACATGTTTACCATCTGTCTCCTACAGTAAAACATAAGCTCTCAGAGTACAAGAGCTTTATCTTGTCTTTCAGCCCCAGCATCTACCAGACTGCTTGGTACATAGGAGGCACTCAGCAAATGTTTGTTGAATGAATAAGTGACTGTATAGACCACCTTGCACAGTGTCTAACATACAATATACTCAGTCAGTGTTAGGCATCGTTATGTATTAGGAAGATGTGGACCATGAAGGCTTTAAATAAGTGAAAAGAATGTAACAACAGCAGGCTATGGCTGGGTGCGGTGGCTCACTCCTGTAATCCCAGCATTTTGGGAGACTGAGGTGGGTGAATCACTTGAAATCAGGAGTTCAAGGGTAGCCCGGCAAATATGACAAAACCTCGTCTCTACTAAAAATACAAAAATTAGCCGGGTGTGGTGGCACATGCCTGTAATCCCAGCTACTTGGGAGGCTGAGGCAGGAGAATCACTTGAGGCCAGGAGGTGGAGGTTGCAGTGAGCCAAGATTGTGCCACTGACTTCAGCTTGGGTTACAGAGCAAGACTCTGCCACACACACGCACACACAGACACACACAGGAGGATCAGGCTAGTCACACACACACATGCACACACGCGAGCAGGCCAGATGAGTAAGAACCACTCAGACAGAACTGGAGGGTGGAGTATGTGTGAAGCATTTGGAAGATGATGAGGAGGCCAACTGGCAAGAGCTGAAGATGGGTCAGCAATAAAGCTGGTCAGGGAAAAAAGCAGGTGAATGATAACAGAGGCCTCTGGGCAGAGGGATGGGGATGGTTGATGGTAGAGGTGTGCCCAATGGAGAGAGGCCTGGAGCATCTGTGGGATGCAGTCAGGTCTCCAGTAACCCCTGGGAAAAAGAATCTCTTGCCAGCCAGGGCTCAGCAGGCAGAGCTGCAGGGAGAGAAAAGCCAGAGGCACTTGCAAGCTGCAGATCAGGTAAGCTGCCCTGGTTGTTATTTTGGGACTCAGGGCCAGGTGCAGATTCAAAGGATTGATTGAAGCCTTTTGGTAACTCTGGCCTCAGCAGGGTAAACATCACCTGTCTCCTGCCACCTGCAGTGACAATGCCAAGAAGGGTACCCTAGGCAGGCCCAAAGGGGCCTAACTTTCTTGCTGCCCTGGTGGAGCAAGAAATATCTTCTAGGAGAGGCCATTCCTTCCCTGCCCCACAGCTCCTTCTCTGTAAAGCTCAGGTGGCAATCAGGTACCTCTTGCCCAAGAGGCCTCCATGGTTCCGGCCCAAGGAAGGCAGGGGTGGGGCATTGGGAGCCGTTGACAGCTGGGCTCAGCTGGGGGGAGGGGTCAGTTTGGGAGCAGGTGCAGATTTCAGGGAGGGTGGGGCCTAAAGGGAAGTAGGGATCTTGGTAGGCTGCAAAATTTTCCTCCCCATCCCCCAGCCACAGCTGGCTTCTCCAAGAACCTGATGACCTAGTTACAATGCTTAGAAATTGTCAGCTTAGCTTGCAGTTCAGGACTTTGCCAGTCTCTCCTTTCTCTGAGGCTTCTTGGGTCCAAAAGGTGCCTTGGCATTTTCCCAAGGGGGCTCCATGTGAATGACACACACCATCTCACATGTACAGGCTTCTTGCCCAGGGGAGGAAAAAGCCAGTAAGACTGCTGCTGCTTTCTTTCCTGGTGTGTGCCCCCCACCCCAGGGAGAAAAGACTCCCATGCCCTTGCCCCCTTCTGTTCCTCTCTAGAGGGTTGGTGAGTGACAAATGGGAGGTCATAAACTTCTTCCCCTGAGGGTCAACAAAGAGGGCCAGACCCTGTTGTCCTAAGGATAGATTGAGTAACCGTAACCGTTCTTTCCTTACCTCCCCATCTCAGAGTGATGTTAAAACCTGATGGAAAGGGGTTAGGAAGACTCTACTGGAGGCTTTGGAGGCCCCCCACACCCTCTCAGGCAGCAGCTACTCCTGGTATTCCTGGCGTCTGCTTTGCCTGCTTGGGAGAAATTCCATCATTATTAAGAGTCAGGTATGAAATTTGACAAACTAGTGTTGAGTTTATGAGTCTCACTTGCTTAATAGTTATCCTTGGCAAATTACTTAATCCTTCCCAGCCTTAGTTTCCTCATGTATAAAAAAAAGAGATAACAACATACAGTACTTTTCTTTCTTTCTTTTTTTTTGAGACAGAATTTCACTCTTGTTGCCCGGGCTGGAGTGCAATGGCACAATCTCAGCTCACCGCAACCTCCACCTCCTGGGTTTAAGTGATTCTCCTGCCTCAGCCTCCCAAGTAGCTGGGATTACAGGCATGCACCACTATGCCCAGCTAATTTTGTATTTTTAATAGAGACAGTGTTTCTCCATGTTGGTCAGGCTGGTCTTGAACTCCTGACCTCAGGTGATCTGCCCGCCTCAGCCTCCCAAAGTACTGAGATCACAGGTGTGAGCCACCAACTGGCCTACATTGCTTTTCTTGAAACACTCTTGAGAACATGAAAATAGTTGATAAGATACATGGAGCACTTACCAAGGAGCCCAGCATACAGGAATTACTTAATATAACAAGCTACTAATAACTATTCTTGTCACATTGCAATCACTGGTAAACAAATTGTTGTGATTGCTATTGGATCTACTCTTCAGGAGTGAATTTTCAGGCTGACAGAATATATGGATATCTTTGGACCAAAAGTTTAGAGATTTTAAGGTACCTGAAGCTTGGGGCCTTGGCTCACAACCTTGTCCCCTACCTCCTTCACAAGGACCCCAAGTCATACCTTGTACACAGTAGAGGTTTGGCCAGTGTTGTTGACTAGGCATTTCGTAATGGGGCGTATTTTGTTTTATCTTGCCAGGGACCTCCTTCTTTGTTGACTGAGTGGAAGACTTACTGGGTTAAATATTTAAAGTGTGTAGCAGCATGCCTGGCACACAGTAGGTGCATGACACATGTTTTAATGATTAAACATGGCATCGTGGGAACTCTGGAGTTTTTCCAGGATGGCCCCACTCCTTGTTTGCTCTGTGGCCTCAAGCCTCTTTCCCAAGCTCTGCCTGTTGCCTCATATGTTGAAGAAAGATAACACCCGCCTTGCCTCCCTCGTGGGCTAGCAGGGAGGCCCAAAGAGATGATAGATGAAAAAGCACTTTGAGAACTATAAATATTAGGTCTTGTTGCTACTCCTTGACTAAAGTCACGGCTATAGTTGTGTTATTCATTCCTTCAGTCAGTCAATCAACAAGCATTTTTTGAGTAGAAGCAGTATCTTATCACTTAATTGGCTTCATGAATTTGGACAAGTTACTTTCCCTCTGTGAGCCTAAAGATCTATAAAAAGGAAATAATACTCATTTCAGAGGGTTGAAACGAAGTGCACTGAGCTTATTGAGGATAAAAACTGTGTCTTATTCTCTCTTAACAGCTACTGTTGGGCCTAGTACTTGGTGGCTGTGTGTTTAGTGACTGGGTCAGCAAACATTCCTAACAATTAATGGTGTAAGTAAAGTGCACTTATCACAGTACCTAGTGCAGAGTAAAAGCTCACCAAATGCTGAGTCTTTCCCTTTCCTCTTTCTATGAGGCTTGAGTTGCCTTGATTCAGCCATGGGTTGCCTTCTGCAGTCAAAGTACCAGGCAAGGCCAGACTCTGATTCAGATGGGAAATAGAAATGAGTATTAATGCCTAGCTGCAGGAGGTCCTTACCTGTCTGGGCTGGACTGCAGTATGGGAGTCCTAACCTAGTCAGGATCAGTGCTGCTCAAACATAAAATCCAGTGTACTCTGAGTCTCATCCCATGCTTATCTCTGATCCAGAACAAGAACAACCACCCCTTGTTCTACCCACTCTCTGTCTGCTATACAGTGAGAAGAATTTCCCTTTGCTCATAGTACCCACAATCAGTTGGAGCCCTAGGGGTTACCATGTCAGGGAAGTCCCAGGGAGTCACTCAGAAACAGCCCTTTGGGGCAAGGTCCAGAGAGGGAGCCCAAGTCTACGGCTCAGTGTCTCCTGGGACTGGGTCAAGCAGCAGGTGCACACATGAAGCCCAGGGCTGGTGGCTGAGTGATGAAACTGAGAGATGTGTAGAGCCAGACAAGAAGTCAACCTAGAGGAAACTGCCTGCCTGTTCATGCAGGTGTTTGGACACCTGGGGGAAGTTTCTGGGTCTGATTTAGTGGTGCTAGTGTAGGTTCCATATTAGCATCCCAAGCCACAGTGAAGGAAACCATGGAACTCCCAAGCAAAGCCTGTGGTTGGCACCTAGCACCTTTAAACCCTTCTCACATCCCTTTAGGGCAAAACAGAGGCCCCTTCTCTGGGTTCTACAGCATCTACAGCTGGAAACCCCAGGGACAATGGCATAATAACCATAGCTACCTTTATAAAGTCTCTGCTGTGTCTTGGGTAGTGTGCTGGGGCTCTTTATGAAAAGGAGATGATTTTGTTATTGGAAGTATGGGCTCTGGAATCAGACAGAGTTGGGCTTGAATCTGGTCTCTGTTACATATCAGCTGTTTGATCTTGGGTGCATTCTTTTCTATTGCTGAGCCTCAATTCACCTATCCGAAAAATGGGGATAATAATACTTCATAGAGTTTTTATAAGGATTTAAGATCCTTTCGTAAGGATGTATGTAAGGTCATACAGTGCAGGTGTTAAGGTAATTTTAGTAATAGTAAACATTATTGAGCACTTGCACTTAAGCATTTATATGAGATAATTCATTGAATTCTCAAAATAGTGCCACTCAGGTAGGTTCTCTTATTATTCCTATAGAGAAGTTAAGGAAGTTGTTCAAAGATGCACAGTGAGTAAGTGGTAAAACCATGATTTGAACCCAGGTAGTCTGGCTCCAAAGCCAACTTGTCCTACCTCTGGGTAAGGAGGGGCCTAGTAAATGTTGCTGTTGTAACTATTGTATCCATCATTGTAGCTGTCTGTGGTTTTTGGTCTGTCCACTGAATTCTGAGCTCAGTGAAGACCAGAAACCCATTTAATCACCTTGCGCCCCCAGAGGCCAACATAATACTCATAGAACTCATTAATATTTGCTTAATGGCTAAGAATATTCTCTCTCCTCATTAATCAATCAGTAGCTCTTTATCGACCACATCCTGTAGGCTAGCTTTGAACTGAATCCTAGGAGGAATACAAAGTACAGCTATGCCTGTGTAAATGGAAGACTGGGTGTGTACATGTGCTGTGTGTTGTGGGAGTGCATTCCAGAGCACAGTGTCATCTGCAGAAACTTCCACACAGGAGACAGAAACAATACAGGTGGTTTGGGGATGTTTTCCAAGATGGGATTCCCACCCCTCCCTGAGGAAGTCACTTCCTCCATCTCCTGCAGAACAAGGTGACACAGATTCCCTACTCCGCCCAAGGGCAAGGAACCACTCTAAGCTCTTTAGTCGCTCTAATCCAGAAACTGCCTTTATTGAGGCAACCAGTTCACCAGGAGCCTAGAATGACAGGGAAAAAGTCAGAAGATTGGAGCTGGGAAGGGAACTTAGAAAATCACTCTTGCCCAATACTCCAGCCAAAGTGGTCTTTTAAAAACCAACTTCTGGCCGGGCATTATTGGGAATTCCATAGGTGGCTCATCCCTGTAATCCCGCCAAGGTGGGCGGATCACCTGAGCTCGGGAATTCAAGACCAGCCTGATCAACATGGAGAAACCCTGTCTCTACAAAAATACAAAACACAGGTGTGGTGGTGCATGCCTGTAATTCTAGCTACTCAGAAGGCTAAGACAGGAGAATCGCTTGAATCTGGGAGGCGAAGGTTGCGGTGAGCCCAGATAATGCACTGCACTCCAGCCTGAGCAATAAGAGTGAAACTCCATCTCAAAAAAAAAAAAAAAAGCCGGGCTTGGTGGCTCACGCCTGTAATCTCAGCACTTTGGGAGGCCAAGGCGGGTGAATCACCTGAGG
Source organism: Cacajao melanocephalus (assembly GCA_963573385.1). Taxonomy (NCBI): domain Eukaryota; kingdom Metazoa; phylum Chordata; class Mammalia; order Primates; family Pitheciidae; genus Cacajao; species Cacajao melanocephalus. The sequence goes on from CAUYLG010025581.1 coordinate 86,383, forward strand.
TCAGGAGTTCAAGATCAGCCTGGTTAACATGATGAAACCCTGTCTCTACTAAAAATACAAAATTAGCTGGGTGTAGTGGCATATGCCTGTAATCCCAGCTACCAGGGAGGCTGAGGCAGGAGAATCACTTGAACCTGGAAGATGGAGGTTGCAGTGAGCCGAGATGGCACCGTTACACTCCGGCCTGGCCAACAAGAGTGAAACTTCATCTAAAAAAATAAAAAATTTAAAAAATGAAATTAAATAAAAACCAAGTTCAGATCTTATTGGATTTTTGCTTACAGCCCTCCAAGTGGTCTTCCACTGTAGTTAGAATAAAACCCAGACTTCTTATTTTTATTTTTTTTTGAGACAGAGTCTTGCCCTGCTAGGCTGGAGTGCAGTGGCACAATTTCTGCTCACTGCAACCTTGGCCTCCCTGGTTCAAGTAATTGTCCTGCCTCAGCCTCCCAAGTAGCAGGGATTAAAGGCGCCCGCCACCATGCCCAGTTAATTTTTGTATTTTTAGCAGAGACGGGGTCTCACCATGTTGGCCAGGGTGGTCTCGAACTCCTGACCTCGTGATCCACATGCCTCAGCTTCCCAAAGTGCTGGGATTACAGGCTTGAGCCACCGCACCCAGCAAAACCTAGACTTCTTACCAACCTCTGAGGCCTGTGTGATCTGGTCCTGGCTGCCTCTCCATCATTCCATCACTCCCTTACTCCACTCAAGCCACATGGGTTTCTTGCTGTTCCTGGGTCCTGGCATAACTTCTTGCTGCCTAGAATGTTCTGCCCCTTGTGTTTCCTTTCTGAGTCCTACATTTGGTTCAGCTTACTGGTCACCTCCTTGGAGAGACTTTCCTTGACCTTCAGTTTAAAGTAGCTACGCTACTTCTAAATCACTCTCCAGGCTTCTTGTAGTTTTGCCATAGCAACAAACTCTATCTGGAATTGTCTTTTTGTTTGTTTATTTGTTTTTGTCTGTCTCTTCTACTAGAATATAAGCCCTATGATTATAGGGAGTTTGCTTTGTTCATCATTGTATCTCCAGTGTCTGCAGCTGTTCTTTGCAGGTAGTAAACATTCAGCAAATACTTTTTGAATAAATGATTAACAAATGAACAAAACCTAAGACATGAAAAAACTGAGCCCCAGAGAAGAGAAGCTAAAGAGAATTAATAGTGTTCTTTCATCCTACTTTTGAATGCTTATAAGTGCCAAGCACTGTATTCAGTGATTTACATGCATTATTTTTGCCACTTTTAATTATTATAAGTAGTTGTTTGGGACATCATTTTTTATATAATCCACTGTACCGTTTCAAAGAAAACTGGACCAACTCTTATTTTTTATTGGAACCTTGCTCTGTTTTACAAAGAATTGGAAGCAACTTAGGAAAATTCATACAACCAAAAGGATAATGTAGCTAAGGCAGTCAGGTGAAAGGAAAATATGGGTAAGAAGACAAGAGACAAAACTAAAATTAGTTCACACAAATGTATATTACACAAGTTTTTTTTTGTTTGTTTTTGTTTTTGTTTTTGTTTTAAGGCAGGGTTTCACTATGTTGGTCAGGCTGCTCTCGAACTCCCAACTTCAGGTGATCCGCCTGCCTCAGCCTTCCAAAGTGCTGGGATTACAGGTGTGAGCCACTGCCCCGGCCTACACAAGTCTTTTGAACTGAGCAAAGTTTTTCTACCATTCTTTATGATAACTAGATATTGCCCAGATTCATTTAAAATGATGGTTTTTGGTGACAACACAAATTGGGGAAAAAAGGAAAATAAAAATATTTAAATTAAATAAATAAATAAATAAATAAATAAATAAATAAAATGATGGTTTTAGGCCGGGCATGGTGGCGCATGCCTGTAACCTCACCACTTTGGGAGGCCAAGGCGGGTGGATCATCTGAGGTCAGGAGTTCAAGACCAGCCTGGCCAACATGATGAAACCTCATTTCTACTAAAAATACAAAAATTAGCCGGGTGTGGTGGTGGGAGCCTGTAATCCCAGCTACTCGGGAGGCTGAGGCAGGAGAATTGCTTGAACCAGGGAGGCAGAGGTTGCAGTGAGCCGCGATTTTGCCACTGCACTCCAGCCTGGGCGACAGAGCAAGACTATGTCTTGAGGGGAAAAAAAAATGATGTTTTTTTTAAAAATCTAATTACATATATGACCTTGGGATTGTCCCAGACTGCACATAATTGTCTAGGATTTGCTGGCTCCTTTCCTGCCTCATCGGCTGGACTCCTGGATTAAGGCAGCATGATCTTCTCTTTTTGCCAAAGGGACTGGTTCAGCAGGGAGGAGCCTAGATGCCTCCCCAGTCCTCTCTGGACCTAGCTAACCTTGTTTCAAGGAGTCTTTTTCCCTAGAAGGTTTATTAATTGAGATATTGCCATTGGAAACCCAGTTCTGCTCTCAAGATACTTCCAATTGAATTACAGAGAAAAGGCATAATAAACATGAAAAGAGGCCGGGTGCGGTGGCTCACGCCTGTAATCCTAGCACTTTGGGAGGCCGAGGTGGGTGGATTACCTGAGATCAGGAGTTCAAGACCAGCCTGGCCATCATGATGAAACCCCATGTTTAAAAAATTAAATAAATAAATAAATAAATAAACAAACATGAAAAGAGATCTTGTAAAAAGCCAACAATAAATGCTAAATGCCAAATGAGGGAAGGATTTCACAGAAGAGGTGAGATTTGCACCAAGCCTTACCACAAAGCAGGGAAAACAGGGACTGTAGCTCCCAGTAGGGTCCACATGAGCTAAGATTTCCAGGCTGAGACCAACTCTTTCAAGAAGAGACCTGTGAGCAGTGGCAGTCGAGTTTGAGGCATGTGTGGAGGGATCTGTCTTAATAGGTAATAAAGCCAAAAAAGTCAGCTAGAGCCAGGTTTGCAGAATCTTCAAGTGCCAAGGGAGGATTCCAAGCGGTATCCCAATAGACAGGTGATGGCGAGGCAGTAATGCCCATCCTGGCTACTTGTTGGGCTGCTGATTCCCAGGTGGCAATGGCAGCTTCTGAAATGGGAGCCAGAGCCTTGAACTAATAGTGAGCAGAGGAGTAAGTATGGGGCCATTGTCTAGTTTTTGGCCATCCCAGGTGCTATTCATTTGGTGATTCAGCAAATGTTACTAAGCACCAACTGTGTGCCAGGCCCTGTGCTAGGTGCTGGAGATGCTAAGATGAACAAGACAAGGTCAAGGACATTGCTCTTTAGAACTCTTACTTTAGTGGGTGAGACAGCTAGCCCAAGAAACAAATAAGATTATTTAGGGAGTGGGTTAGATGCTGTACAGAAAATGAAACTAAGTCCTGGAATATCTAGGGAAGCGAATATGTGCATGGGCTCACTCAGATACTCAGCTCTGACACTTCGTGGGTCTAGTCAGTACCTTTGTTTCCTTTTGTGTTATAGATGAAGGTGATCTTTCAAATCTCCTCTGCAGAGATCCAATAGGATAATGGTGACTACCATTTATGGAGCACCTAGCCCACGTCAGGTACTCTACGTGCATTTTCTCATTTAATTCTCCCACCTAGACTGTGTGGTAAATGGTCTGTTAGCCCTACTTCCTTTTCCAGTAAGGAAACTAAGGTTTAGAGAGGTGAAGTTGCATTCCAGGGTCCTGCAACTTTACATGGTGAATTCTGGATTTGGACCTAGATTGGGCTGGCTCTAAAGGCAGGGATCTTTCCACTGTTCCACCGTTGGAATAAATGAAGCATTGTTGGTTCAGGATGTGCAGAAAGCTACTTAGCAAAAGGAGAGTTGGAGAAGCATTTTGGTTTGAGGGTCTTGAAGGACACTTACTGTCCTCCCAACTGAGACTCTTTCTCTTCATCTTCAGGAGGATGCCTCCAGAGCCTGGGGTTACTGTAGGCCTTTCCCAGAGGCATGTTTGGACTTAGGCAGCTGAGTATCCCCTGTTTCCTGCTTTTACCATCTCAGCTGCTGGTCAGGAGGTTTGGGAAGGTGACATCATCTAGCTGAATCAGCTGCTGCTTCTAGATACATTATGGGAACTGAAAGTCATTGCCCCTTCCTTCCTGCTCTGCAAGTCTCTTCAGAATGAGGCTGGAGTATGGGTGTTCCACCTGTCTGCAGGGTCATGGCTGGAACAATGCTTGCTGCTTTTAAAGAGCTAAAAGGTTTTTAAAAGCTTGTTTGTGGAAAAAGCTTTCCTCAAGGCTTCTCAAGCTAAGGGAACAGAGTGTCCTTGAGAGGCAGGAGGATTCACAGGAAGGCCCTCTCCTACTCCCTTTCTTCCACCTTCATTTAGTGATGTGACCCTTCTGATCTCCTTTGCCTAAGTCCAAGGCTTAGGCCCAGCACTGCAGGATGGGTAAGCAAAAAGTTATTTGTGGACTTTTTGACCTTAAGACTTTTAGAGTCTGGTCAAGGGGATTAAAAAACCTTACATTTCAGAGCAGACCACCCACCACACTATGGAGATCTCCCCTTGACTCACTGATTGAAAAGCACAAAAGGGCCAGGTGTGGTGGCTCAGGCCTGTAATCCCAGCATTTTAGTAGGCCGAGGCAGGCAGATTGCTTGAGCTCAGGAGTTTTAGACCAGCCTGGGCAACATGACAAAACCCTTTCGTCTATACAAAAAAAAAAAAAAAAAAAACACAAACATTAACCAGGTGTGGTGGCGTGTGCCTATAGTCCCAGCTACTCAGGAGGCTGAGGTTGGAGAAACACTTGAGTCCAGGAGGTAAAGGCTGTAGTGACCCATGTTAATGCCACTACTCCAGTCTAGGTGACAGAGTGACAGAGTGAGGTGGGTGGAACACTTGAGGTCAGGAGTTCAAAACCAGCCTGGCCAACATGGTGAAACCCCATCTGTATTAAAAATACAAAAATTGCTGGGTGCGGTGGATCACACCTGTAATCCCAGCACTTTGGGAGGCCGATGCAGGCAGATTGCCTGAGCTTAGGAGTTGGAGACCAGCCTGGGCAACATGGTGAAACCCCCTCTCTACTAAAATACAAAAAAATTAGCCGGGCATGGCAGCGTGCACTTGTAGTCCCAGCTGCTCGGGAGGCTGAGGCAGAAGAATTACAAGAACTCAGGAGGCGGAGGTTGCAGTGAGCCGAATCATGCCACTGCACTCCAGCCTGGAAGACAGAGCAAGACTCTGTCTCCAAAAAAAAACAACAAAAACAAAAATTAGCCAGGTATGGTGGTGTCCACCTGTAATCCCAGTTACTCAGGAGGCTGAGGCAGGAAAATTGATTGAGCCTGGGAGGCGGAGGTTGCAGTAAGCTGAGATCACGCCACTGTACTCCAGCCTGGGCGACAGAGCAAGACTCCATCTCAAAAATAATAAATAAAGGATCACCAGTAGCTAGGTAGATCACAGATTAGAGGAGGGCAAGGGCAAAAGCAGGGAGCTCAGGAAGGAGGCTGCTACAGTTGTCTAGATGAGAGATGATGGCAGATGTGAGAGAAGGAATGAGTAATAGCTGTGCCCTCTTACATCCTACTTCCCAGCCTTTGCCCAGGCAATTTCTCCTGCCAAATAAGAAACAGCAGCAGCACATGCTGGGGATTCTATTCAGTGATGTTCTGCTTATCAGTATAGCACCTCATTAGTCCTCTCAACAGTCCTGTGAGGTATGCTCTATCGGTATCCACATTTTACAGAAAAGAAAACTGCGACTTTGATAGGTAAAGTCACCTGTTAAAGATTACACAGCAAACTGCCAGCATCCAACGCCTGTCCTTTTCCTTCTTCCATTTGAATAGGTTCCTTCCAGCCAGCATTCATGTATGTCCTATCTAGGCTCCAAAGTCCAGTACCAAGCCAGTCTTTTCCAGGAAGCCTTCCCCAAGCTTATCTAATGGCCTGCCCCTCTATTGAGAACTGATCTACAGAGCTACCATCCATTGAGCACTCCATGGGTACGAAGTATACTGCTGAATGATTTAAATATGTTATCTCATGTAATATTCCAAGGAGCCATATACCCTGTGACATCTGTTTTACATGTAAAAATAGTGAAGCTAAAATATAGGCACATGCCATCCATCATGCCTAGCTTTTTTTTTTTTTTGATGGAGAGTCTCGCTGTGTTGCCCAGGCTGGAGTGCAATGGTGTGATCTTGGCTCACTGCAGCCTCTGCCTTCTGGGTTCAAGCGATTCTCCTGCCTCAGCCTCCCAAGAAGCTAAGATTACACGTGCCCACCACTATACCCAGCTAATTTTTTTTTTTTTTTAGTTGAGACGGGGTTTCACCGTGTTGGCCAGACTGGTCTCGAACTCCTGACCTCAGATGATCTGCCTGCCTCGGCCTCCCAAAGTGCTGGGATTACAGGCGAGTCACCATGCCCAGCTGACTAGCTAATTTTTAAATTTTTAGTAGTGACATGGTCTCACTGTGTTGTCCAGGCAGGTCTCAAATGCGTGGGCTCAAGCAGTCCTCCCACCTTGACATCCCAAAGTGCTGTGATTACAGGTGTTAGCCAGCAGTGCCTGGCCTCTAATGATGTTTTATTCATGAGAATAAATGCCAAAATGTATACAGTGTAGGGGCAGATGCCTGGGAGACCTTGGTAGACCAGCAGTGGCAAAGACAGTCACCTAGAAATAAGTGCCCTACAGTTCACTGAACCTGGGCTTCAACTGCCCAGGCTTACTCCTCAAAACAGCACTGTCCCAGCTTTGTGTCCCTGTGTGTGTGCATGGGTGCAGGCACAAGTAGATGACACAGTGGTGATGCTATGCACCTAGGACATTTCATAATAGGGAAGGACATTGACCACTGCCATGGGGCTACCAAAGGTCATCAGGGCTGAGACAGCCAAGGACACTCAGGCAGCCCTCCTCCCCTCTGAGTCTGAGTCATTTCCTGAGGGATATTGGTCATTCATTCATTTGTTCATTAACAAGTATTTATTGAGTTCCTGCCATACATCAAGGACTGAGCTAAAGGTTGGACATACAGTCTGAACAAACCAAAGTCCCTGTTCTCACCCAGTGGACATTCCAATGTGGGTGACAGAGTCTAAGTAAATTAACATGTCAGGGCTAGACATGGTGACTCATGCCTATAATCCTGGCACTTTGGGAAGCTGAGGTGGAGTATTACTTGAGCCCAGGAGTTCGAGACCAGCCTGGGCAAGATAGTGACACCCCACCTCTAAAAAATAAATAACATGTGAGATAGTATTTAGTGCTATAGGAAAAAATAAAGAGGGGAAAGGGGATTAGGGATGGGAAGAGGAAGGGTAGGGTAGTTAGGAAGGCCTCTCAGATAGTGACATTGGATCTGAATGCAGTGAGGGCATGATCTATGCAGATATTTGGGGGACTAGTGTTGTAGGTGTAGAGAACGGCAAGTAGTAAAACAAGAAGGTGCAGTGGCTCATACCTGTAATCCCAACATTTTGGGAGGTCGAGGCAGGAGGATCACTTGATGGCAAGAATTTGAGACCAGCCAGGGTAACAAACCCAGAATTTAGCTGGGCATGATGGTGCATGTCTGTAGTCCTAGCTACTTGGGACACTGAGGCGGGAAGATGGCTTAAACCTGGGAGTTTGAGGCTGCAGTGAGCTATGGTCCTGTCACTCCACTCTAGTCTGGGTGACAGAGCAAGACCCTGTCTCAAAAAAATAAAAAATAAAGCAAGTACAAAAAAAGATTCTCCAACATATTTAAAGTATAGCAAGAAGGCCAGTGTGGCCGGAGTAGAGTAAGCCAGTGGTAGGAATCAGGTCTAAGAAGTCACCAGGGGCCAGGTCTTGTAGGGCCACATGGGACCTTGCTTTGAGGGCAGTGTAAAGGCATGGAGGAATTTTTTTTTTTTAGATGGATTCTGGCTCTGTCACCCAAGTTGGAGTGCAGTGGTGTGATCTCAACTCACCACAATCTCCGCCTCCTGGGTTCAAGCGATTCTCCTGCCTCAGCCTCCCAAGTAACTGGGACGAAGGCGTGTATCACCACGCCTGGCTAATTTTTTTTGTATTTTTAGTAGAGATGGGGTTTCACTATGTTAGTCAAGATAGTCTCAATCTCCTGACCTCGTGATCTGCCCACTTTGGCCTCCCAAACTGCTGGGATTACAGGTGCCAGCCGACGTGCCCAGCTAGGCATGGAGGATTTTTAAGTAAAAAAAGTGACAGGTTTTAGGATCTCTCTGGTGTGGAGAACAAACTCTACAGGTAAGAGCAGGAGCAGGAGACCAGTGAGAAGCTAGGTGGGTGATAACAGCAGTTTATTACCAGGGTGGAGGGGTGGTGGAAGTGGCGAGCAGTCGTCAGATCTTTGATATAATGTGAAGGTTGGACCACCTGGATTTGCTGATGATTGCTGGGTAAGAGACAAAAGAGAGAGAGGAGTCCAGGGTTTTGGCTTAAGAAACTGGAAAGTCCTTACTGCCATTTAATAAGGGGAAGATGCCTTGGCTAATAGTGATTTCCTGCTAGGGCTGTGGAGTTGAACTCCTAGTTTGCTTACTGTTTTGTTTTTGTTGTTGTTTTGAGATGAGATCTTACTATGTTGCCTATGCTTGTCTCAAACTCCTGGGCTCAAGTGATCCTCCCACCACTGTCTTCCAAGTAGCTGGGATTATAGATACACCACCAGGCCCTGCTTTACTTGGGCGTGTTTAACTTCACCAAACCTTAGTTTCCTTCAACATAAACCTATTATCTTGATGATAGACAGTTGGGTTCTGTGAAAATTAATGGGGGTAACCTGTATGAAGGGTTTAGGACAATGCCTGGCATATGGTAAACCTTCAGTAAGAGTTAGCTCTAATCCTTATTATTATTGTTGGAAGGCAGGAAGTCCCAGGGCCTAAAAGTCCTCTAGAAAGCAGGCAGCAGGTCGAACCCCACCTTCCCCACCCCCTCAAGGAGCCCACCCTCCAAGAGGCAGCTCAGACACCATCTGTCCAGCAGAGAAAAGCCACAGGGAGACAGCTTTCAGGGAGCATTAGATTCTTCCCAAGAAACCTAATCTCATTCTCAGCAGGTGCTAATCCTACCACCCTCCCTTGGTATCTGAGCCCAGCCCACCCACTTCCTTCCCCACCCCCATCCTGTATCCTAGACCCTCTTCCCCTTCTCACCAGCTCCAAGCTCCACCAGCAAACTTCCTTACTAGATGGAGGGGCTCTGACAGAAGGAAGCCCACCACCCATCTGACTGGGCCCAGCCTCTCACAAGTATCAGGTCACCAAGGGCTACAGGTGCCACCTGTCCAGAAGCTCCCCCCACAGGTGCCAGTTCCTGGGCGTGGTGCTTGATCCAGGCTGGAGCCAGCTGGAGCCAGGAACTCCCACTGTGCCCCAGCTGCTGCCTGCCCTCCCACCCACAGGCAGAGAAACAGGCTTAACCCTTCGGACACTGCATATTGTTGAGTTAGTGGTTGCAGTTCTGGCTCAGAATATTGTACTGTTTCAGTACATCTTTTTTTTTTTTTTTTTTTTTAAGAAATTTATCATAGGCCGGGTGCGGTGGCTCAAGCCTGTAATCCTAGCACTTTGGGAAGCCGAGGTGGGTGGATCACCTGAGGTCAGGAGTTCAAGACCACCCTGGTCATCATGGTGAAACCCCATCTTAAAAAAAAAAAAAAAAAAAGAAAGAAATTTATCATAAATACAACAGAGGATATTGAATATCTAATGCATACACACAATTTCAAAAATAGGAAAATCATCACCTGTAAACTCATCATCTAGTTTAATAGTGAAACATATGTCTGTCTTGCATGCTGGCTTATGCCTATAATCCCAGCACTTTGGGAGGCTGAGGTAGGAGGATTGCTTGAAGCCAGGAGTTTGAGACCAGCCTGGGCAACATAGTGTGACCACCATCTCTACAAAAATTAAAATTGAAAACTAGCTGAGTATGGTGGTGCATGCCTATAACTCCTGCTACTCAGAAGGTTGAGTTGGGGATCGCTTAAGCCCGGAAGTTTAAGGCTGCAGTAATCTGTGAGTGTGCCACTGTACTCCAGTGTAGGTAACAGAGGAAGACCTTGTTTCTAAAAACAAACGAAAACAAACCTGAGTACCTTAGAGCCCTCTGGGTACCTCTCCCCCAATGACAGCTACCCCACCACCCATAATCCTGAATTCTGTGTTTTGTTTTGTGACATCTTGCTGTGTCATCCAGGCTAGAGTGCAGTGGTGTGATCATACCTTATTTCAACCTCAAAGCCCTGGGCTCAAGCAATCCTCCTGCCTCAGCCTCCCAAGTACCTGGAACTATAGACACACAGCACCACATGTATTTTGTTTTTTTTTTTAGAGATGGGGTCTCACTGTGTTGCCTGGGCTGGTCTAGAACTCCTGGCTTCAAGTGATCCTCCCACCTCAGCCTCTCAAAAGCACTGGGATTACAGGTGTAAGCCACCACACCTGGCTGCCTTTTTTTTTTTTTTTTTAAGTTTTACTAAATAGGTATATATTCCTAAACAATATAGGAAACATAGGATATTCTTCTGCACGGTTTTTTCTTTTTCTTTTTTTTTTTTTTTTTTTTTTTTTTTGGAGACAGAGTCTCGCTCTGTTGCCCAGGCTGGAGTGCAGTGGTGCAGTCTTGACTCACTGCAACCTCCACTTCCCAGGTTCAAGCTATTCTTCTGCTGCAGTCTCCCAAGTGGCTGGGACTACAGGCACACACCACCATGCCTTTCTTTTTTTTTTTTCTTTTGAGATCGAGTCTCATGCTGTCATCCAGGCTGGAGTGCAGTGGTACCAGTTTCGGCTCACTGCAACCTCTGCTGCCTGGGTTCAGGCGATTCTCCTGCCTCAGCCTCCCTAGTAGCTGGAATTACAGGCTTCTGCCATCGTGCCTGGCTAATTTTTGTAATTTAGTAGAGACAGGGTTTCACCATCTTGACCACGCTGGTCTTGAACTCCTGACCTCGTGATCCACCTGCCTCAGCCTCCTAAAGTGTTGGGATTACAGGCGTGAGCCACCATGCCCGGCCTCTGCGTGCTTTTAAACTTCATTTAGGTATTATACTGTGTTTATTCGTCTGGAGTTTGCTTTTTTCATTCAAGATTGAGATTGATCCATGTTACTTACATAGCATAATTTGTTCATTTTTCATATCCCTTTATATGATTATGTCTCAGGCTGTGTATCCATTCTACTGTCAGTGGTTATTTGGGTTGTTCCCTGGTTTTTGCTATTTCAGACAATGCTGTTACAAAAACTGTTTGTGTCTCCTGCACATGCACATGTTTAAGAGTTTCTCCCAGGCAGTGGTTCCCAAACTTTAGCTGCCTATCAGAATCACCTGGAAGGCTTGTTAAACCTCAGATTGCTGGGCTCCACCCCCAAAGTAATTGATTGTCTATGTCAGGGTTGAGGCCCTCAGAATTTTCACTTCTAACAACTTCTCAGCTGATGCTGCCGCTCTTGGTCCTGGGACCTCACTGAGAATCATTGTTGTAGGGTTTACACAGAGGTGGAATTGCTTGATCAGAAGGTAATGCCAGATTGTTTTCCTGTGTTTGTATAAATTTACACAGCCACTAACAGCATATGGGTTTTCTGTTACTTTACCTCTTTGTTAATTCTTGATATGGTCAGACTTATATTTTTATGGTGCTGGTGGGTATGAGATGCTATCTTGTGGTTTTAATTTGCATTTCTCAGATTACAAGTAAGGCTGTGAATCTTTTCTTATATCTGTTGGCCATTCAGCTTTCCTCTTTGTAAAGTGTTCAAGTCTTTGCTCCATTTCCTTTTGATTTGGCTTTTTCTTTATGGATTTGTAGGCTTTTAAAATATATTTTGAATACTAATATTTTGTCTACGCATGGTACAAATATAGTCTTTCAGTTTGTATTTTGTCCTTTCACTTTGTATATGATGTCTTTTGATGACTTGAATTTCTTAATTTTAATGTAGCTGAGTTTTTTCTTCTATAATTTATACCTATGATGTCTTGTTGACTAAATCCATTCTTCCTTAACTTGCTGTCCTAAAGACATTTGTCTATAGTACTTTCTTCTAAAAGTTTTGTCTTTTCACATTTAATCCCTTAATAGAGCTGGAATTGACTCTTATGTCACCTTAGTGTTTTGTTTTTTTTGTTTTTTTTCTTTGAGTGAAGTCTTGCTGTCGCCCAGTCTGGAGTGCAGTGGCACAATCTCAGCTCACTGCAACTTCCGCCTCCCAAGTTCAATTCTCCTGCCTCAGCCTCCCAAGTAGCTGGAATTACAAGCATGTGCCACCACACCTGGCTGATTTTTTAATTTTTTTTTAGTAGTAGAAATGAGGTTTCACTGTGTTGGCCAGTCTGGTCTCGAACTCCTGACCTCAAGTAATCCACCTGCCTTGGCCTCCAAAGTGCTGGGATTGCAGGCATGAGCCACCTCACCCGGCCCCTATTTTTAAATAAAGGTGGAATGCCTTTATTTCCATAGGGTTTGTTTTGTTTTGTTTTTTGAGACGGAGTCTCACTTTGTTGCCCAGACTGGAGTACAGTGGTACAATCTTGGCTCACTGCAACCTCTGCCTGCTGGGTTGAAGCAATTCTCCTACTTCAGCCCCCCTGAGTAGTTGGGATTACAGGCACCCACCACCACACCTGACTAATTTTTGTATTTTTAGTAGAGACGGTATTTCACCATGTTGGCCAGGCTGGTCTCAAACTCCTGACCTCAGGTGATCCGCCCACCTCGGCCTCCCAAAGTGTTGGGATTACAGGCATGAGCCACTGTGCCAGGCCTCCATAGGGTTTTAAAGGCTGCAAATTTGAATTATTTATGATTTAAGTTGTACCTAGAGCTTATGGTATATACTGCATTAATATTTCATAATAAACAAAGGTACCCTCTTTGGGAAAAAGCAGGGGCTTTCTTTATTTTTTAACTTTTCAGTTGATTCTCAAAGCCAGCATATGGGAGAGAGTTTATCAAAACTTAGCCAGGCATGGTGGTGCATGCCTGTGATCACAGCTACTTGGGAGGCTGAGACATGAGAATTGCTTGAACCCAAGAGACGGAGCTGAGATCATGCCATTGCACTCCAGCCTGGGCAACAGAATAAGACTCTGTCTAAAAAATAAAAATAAAAGAAGAAGAAGAAACACATACTGACCTGTGTGGGATTTGCTTCAAAATTATACGGGAATGAGAGAGATAGTGGTTGAGGAACAGATGAAATCATATTGGCACCAAGTTGATATTTGTTGAATGATGGTTTTATCATTCTGTCTACTTTTATACATGATTAAATATTCTCATAAGAACAAGTTTAAAACTGTCCAGGTGCAGTGGCTCACACCTGTAATCCCAGCGGTTTGGGAGGCCGAGGTGGAAGCATGGCTTGAGCCCAGGAGTTTGAGACCAGCCTGGATAACATAGTGAGACCCTGTCTCTAAAAAAAAAAAAAAAATTAGTTGTTCGTGGTGGTACATACCTGTAGTCCTAGCTACTTGGGAAGCTGAAGTGGGAGGATCTTTTGAGTCTGGGAGGTTGAAGCTGTAGTGAGTAATGATTGTGCCACTGTACTCCAGCCTGGGTGACAGAGTAAGACCTTGTCACGGGGGGAAAAAAAGTTAAAAATATCCAAGTATCCAAGGACTGTTTCCAGGGTTACTTGTGAGGGAGAATATCTTTTCTTAACGTTTTGTTAGCCATTTGTATTCTTTGACAGCCAGTTTAGTCTCCATCTACTTTCAAGAGTTTCTGATAAAGTAGACTTAGCAGGCATGGAAGAAACTGATTTTAAAGAAGACAGGAGAGGGAGTGGTAAGGAAAGATCAGGAAAGGGATTTTCAGGCCATTGCCAGCCCTTCTTGTAGAGCCTGACTACTACTACTTCTGCTAGGATTAAAATAGTTTCCTACCTTTCCTTTATTATTTTTTTTTAAGATGGGGTTTCACCATGATGGCCAGGCTGGTCTTGAACTCCTGACCTCAGGTGATCCACCCACCTTGGCCTCCCAAAGGGCTAGGATTACAGGTGTGAGCCACCGCACCCAGCCTTTTTTTTTTTTCCTTTTTTCTTAAAGGGCCACCATGGGATAATTTTCATTTTCTTTCTTTCTTTGTTTTTTTTTTTTTTTTTTTAGAAACAGGGTCTCACTATGTCACCCAGGATAGTTTCGAACTCCTGGGCTCAAGCAATCCACCCATCTTAGCCTCCTAAAGTGTTAGTAGGATTACAGGCTTAAGCCACCACACCCAGCTTTATTCCTTCCTCTTCTCCCTTCCCCTCCCTCCCCCTCCCTCCCTTCCCCTCCCTTTCTCCCTGCTTTCTTTCTTTTCTTTTCTTCTTTGATTATAGAGATGAGGTCTTGCTGAGTTGCCTGGGCTAGTCCTGAACTCCTGGCCTCAAGCAATCCTCCTGCCTTGGCCTCCCAAAGTGTTGAGATTACAAGCATGAGCCACTGTGCCCAGCCAATTTTTATTTTAATGGTATGCTTCTTTCCCTATTATTTTACTTGTACAGACTTAACCCAGAGGATAGAGGAACCTCATCATGGATCCTGATCCACTTTTAGCTTAAGAGCATCCAAAGACAAAGGGTCAGAGATGGTAGCAACCCTAATGTTGATTACACAGTAGTGGTATTTTGTTGTCATATGATGCAAATACCAGAGTTGTATCTCTTAAGATCTTTCTGTGTCAGTCCATAAAAGCGTTCTCATTCTTTTAATGCTGCATGGTATTCTACACGGGGCTCTATTCTATGTTTTATTTAACCAGTTCCCATTGATAGACACATTTTTTCCCCAGTCTTTTGCAGTTATAATAGTGACAATCAGTAGCCCTGTATATTTGTCATTTGGCCCATACGTGAATACAGTATATATGGGGAGGTGAATGAGTCCCTAAAAGTGGAATTGCTGGGGCAAAGAATATGTGTACTTGGGATTTTAATAGGTATAGTTAGCCTGGGCCCATAGCAGTAGTTACCAGGGTACCAGTTTACAGGAGTATCTTTTTTTTTAAAGACGGGGTTTCACCATGTTGGTCAGGCTGGTCTTGAACTCCCGACCTTAGGTGATCCGCCCGCCTTGGCCTCCAAAGTGCTTGGATTACAGGCATGAGCCACCACGCCCAGCCTGAGACGGAGTCTCACTCTGTCGCCCAGGCTGGAGTGCGATGGCGCGATCTCGGCTCACTGCAACCTCTGCCTCCCAGGTTCAAGCGATTCTCCTGCTCAGCCTCCTGAATAGCTGGGATTACAGGTGCACCCTACCACGCCCGGCTAATTTTTGTATTTTTAGTAGAGACGGAGTTTCACCACATTGATCAGGCTGGTCTTGAACTTCTGACCTCGTGATCCACCTGCCTTGGCCTCCCAAAGTGCTGGGATTACAGGTGTGAGCCACCTCGCCCAGCCCAGGAGTATCTTTTTTCTGAACACCTTTCCACCCAGGTGGAGAGTTTGGTTCAGCACTTTTTTTTTTTTTTTGAGACAGAGTCTCGCTCTGTTGCCCAGGCTGGAGTGTGCAGTGGCACAATTTTGGCTCACTGCAACCTCCACCTCCCGGGTTTAAGCAGTTCTTCTGCCTCAGCCTCCTGAAGAGCTGGGACTACAGGCGCCCATCACCTCGCCCAGCTAATTTTTGTATTTTTAGTAGAGATGGGGTTTCACCATGTTGGCCAGGTTGGAACTCCAGACCTCAGGTGATCCGCCCACCTCAGCCTCCCAGAGTACTGGGATTTATAGATGTGAGCCACCACGCCAGCCATCAGCACATTTATTGAGTGCCTTCCAGTACCTGGCCCTGGTTACAAGATAAACACTTTCATGTATCAAGTGAAATTGTTGCTGTGTGCTAAGCACAGGCACATTATCTAATAATCCTCATAGCCACTCAAAAAGGAAGGCTTTTAGATAAGAAAACTGAATCTCAGAAGGGTTAAATAGGGTGCCATGGTTATGGTCCAGCTATTAAATGGCAGAGCTAGGATTAAGCCCAGGTTTCAATCCCCTGATGCCTGTGCTCTTACGGTACACCCTTACCTGCCTCTCAGAAGGAATAACATGGTTTTATTGTCTAATACAGATAAGGAATCAGGTTCTGAGAGGGTAACTGGCCACAAAACACCCAACCTGGAAGCTATGAGGAACCCACATATATCTGATCGGAGGCCTCTGGTCTACACTGAGCTGCCTGCCTCTTTCCCAGGGAAAGAATTTGAGAATTTTCTCCATTTAGAGCTTCACTTGCTATAGAGAGCCTCAAGTCACTGGTTCTGAGTGTGCATCTACTGGCCTTCAGAGGGTCCTTTAGGGATGACCCATCTGTGCTTAATTTACTAATGACAGTATAGTTGCTGCTATTTATTGAGTGCCTGCCATGTGCAAGATGCTATAAGGTACACTGTGTAATTTGTTTTGTTTTATTTTTTATAGAGACAGAGGTCTTGTTATCTTGACCAGGTTGGTTTCAAACTCCTGGCTTCAAATGATCCTCCCGCCTGGGCCTCCCAAAGTTCTAGGATTACAGGTGTGAGCCACCACACTCAGCGAATGTAGTATTTTTAATATCCACAATAATCCTTCTTGGGAAGCATGTTATTGTCCTCATTGTCCAGATTAGAAAACTTGAGTATAAAGTAAGTTAAATTATAGTCCTAAGGTCGAATGCTAAGAAGGACAGAATACAAATCCAATATATTGGACTCAGAAGCCCTCACTTAACTGTGGTCTCCATGGGCTTCCCTGGGCTCTCTCTCTGCCTTTTTCCACTTTTCTTTATTGTTTGAGGCCTTTCCTGGAGGGTAAGTCTGGATTCTCTCCTTCACACTGTTTTAGAAGAGAAGACTTGTAGTTTCCATTTACCCCTTACTCGCTACCTGTATTCTCAGTAGTTAGCACAGAGTAGCCAAAGATGAGCAGCCACATGATGCCAGAGGATTGGTGGCTGATTATCGGATATGGCCCGCAGTGTTACCGTACCACTTCAAAAAGCACCCATTTTCCACGCGTGTAATAGGTGCTCTTCAGACACCTGTCATGTGCTCACTGTGGCAGTGGGAGAGAAGTACGAAGTATAGAGCTAGCTTTCAACAACTTAGATCATGAAACTGAAAGTGTCAGAGTAAATGGCAAAGACTATAAGGGTTAGAGAAGTTCAGAGAAGAAAGGAGGCATAACATAATTAAAACAGCTAGCACACATTTATTGAGCATTATGAGGTAGGTCTTATGTCCATTTTATAAACGTGGATCCTGAGACTCAGAGTAAGTCATCATCCCTGAGGTGCCCAACAAATAAGTGAGAAAGTTGGGACTCTGAACCCCTCCGCTCCATGACTTTTCGGGGAGAGCACTGTGGGTATAGTGCTGGGTAGCCTGGAGGTTCCAAGTAATGGGAATCTGAAAGGATGTACCAGATGTGAACAAAAGGAAGCCTGAGGTACTGTGGGACATAAGACAGAGAAGTGGGGCTGTACTATCTCTAAGATATTACAGCATGCTACATCTACTCTCTTTTCAAATGTGGTGAAAGCCAGGCTGGAGTCATAAAATAATAGCATAACATCATTAACTAAAGTTTGTCTAGTGTTTCCTCGTGTTCACACATTATTTCATTGAGCCTCTGACAATGCTAGGAGGAGGTAAATAGAGTTTTCCTCTTACCTTGGGTGAACTGAGATCTCCTGACTTTAAGTCCCAAGTCTTTTCTCCCATTTGTGCTGCATCCACATCTCTACTGGGAAGAACACAGATTCTGCAGTCAGACACACCTGGGTTTGAACCATCTCCATTTTGTGTCTGTTGGATCTTGAGCAAGTAAATTCACCTTTGTGAACGTCCATGTCTTTATCCATAAAATAAGAATTTTAAACACACATGAGGGCCTGGCATATACAAAACATCGAATAAATAGCAGTGATCTTTTTATTGACATCAGAAGGGGGTTAAGGACCCAGAGGCTATTCTGGCTCCTTTGGCATAGCTCTTGGAACCTGTTAATTTTCAAGTCAGAGCAATGTCAGTAAAGAACAGGTTCTTTGGGAAGCCAGGATATGCTAATGGGTGAACAACATAAGGGAGGCATAATAATGCTGAAGGCCTCTCAGAGTGCTTTTTTCTTTTTTTTGTTCCCCCCTCCCCTAGAGCACTTTCTTCAATGCACTTTTGAGTCTTTGGTTTATATATGAAGAAAATGAGGTGCTGCCAGAAGTGAAGTGAGTTGCCAGTGTTACACAGTAAGCTAATAAACGGCATTCCTGAGATTAGAACTCAGTCTTTTGTCTGCTTACTTTTCCCTTACACTCCACTGCTCCCTTGAGGGGTAAAAAAAAAAAAAGGCCCGGGGATAGGGTCTTAGTGCTTTGGAGCTGGAGAGAAAGCCTGAGAGATCATCTGGTCTATGCTCCACACTTGTCAGAGGAGAAAAGTGAGGCCCATGGTGCTTAATTGACAGGACCATAGCCAAATAGAGCCACCACAAAGCAGTAGTAAGCTTATGTTTCTTGAACCTGACCATGTGGAAGTTTCAAATTGCCTCTTTTCTGTGGGGAACTAGAGCCTCACTGCAAATGCTAGTGGTTTACAATACGAACAACTGTTTAGTTTGGGGAACTTTTTCCCAAGTAGAGTCTTCCCTCTCTCTCTTTCTCAATTCTTAATAAAAATATGCTAGAAGAAGAAAAACAAAACTTTAATGGAGGACCTTGATAGAAAGCAGGTGAAAATTATATAGAGTCTGTAAAATCTAGGGAAGCTTCCAGAGCCAGGGAATAATTTAGAGGCCAGCCTTCTCACCTATCCCAGCCAGCTTGTCTTGCCCTATTCATAACAGGCCTTCAGAAGGCCCAGCCTTCCCTTGGCAGCTGCATCTGATGAACACCAACGGAAATCCCTGGTATTTTTCTTTGCATGCAACCAACCATGGAGATGTAGGTCAGGCATTGCTGGCCTGGCAGTTACAACAGCTCTAGCTTTGCCCCCTGCACCTGCAGCCATGCTCGCTAAGCCCCATAAAGATGGGAAATGGATGGTCTCTTCTAAATAGGGTTTGGTTCCCAAGGGCCTATATGGGTGGAGCTGGCTGGGATTGGAGCGGGTTTGGGAGGAGACAGACCATCCGGAATGTGGAGATGAGAAGGGTGGCTCTGGCTCTTCCCTCCTTAATGTCTGATGTCTGGTGTGACTATAGCTGGATTGGTGGTGCTTCTGCACAGCTCAGCTTAGAATCATCATCACTGACGGAGGAGACTGGGGAGGACCCTTCCTTCCCTTGGGCTCAGCTGGGTCCCCAGACCTACACCTGAACCCCACAGTTGTCTGGTGTTTACGGGATTGAAGCTGCCACCCTTTGGGACCTATCCTGTTTTCATTTCTGCTCTCAGCTGTCTGGTCTCCATGGACCTCACTTACAGGTTTGTACGTGCCTTTCGCCCATGATGCAGCCCCATGAGGCTCTCCTGGCCTGGCACTCACGCCTCTTTGGCCTTTGTTCTCGTCAGCAAAACTGCTAGCTCTGTGCCTTGCTAGAGGGGGTTTTCCTGGCCCCCTAGATAGGTTCTGTTGGTCCGACCTAGCTACATCTTTCCGGAGATTCAGTCTCTTTGTTCATACCCTGGGGGACAGGACTGTGGTTCCAAGGCATGTTGTAGGGTACCTGTGTGGCCGTTCTGGACTGGCTTCCAGTTAGCTAGCTGACTCTGCCCTGGACCTCACATATCTCCTCTGTAAAGGTGTTAGACCAAGATCTTCAAGATAACTAGAGGCGACATGCAGATGGACATTTTCTGTTTTAATAGTCAAGGTATTTAATGTTGATTTCCATCTGAGGCAAATGATAGTTTATAGTAGGAAAAATAAGTTGCCTTTTCACTGCAGTTATTTATTTAGCAAATACTTAGTAAGTGTCTGCTATCTGCCAACTACTATTTTAGCTACTGGGGATACCTGCCTTTATGAAGTTTACATTCTTTTTTTTTTTTTTTGAGATGGAGTTTTGCTCTTGTTACCCAGGCTGGAGTGCAGTGGCTCAATCTTGGCTCACTGCAACCTCTGACTCCCTGGTTCAAGCGCTTCTCTTGCCTTAGACTCCTGAGTAGCTGAGATTACAGGTGCCCACTACCATGCAGCTAGTTTTTGTATTTTTAGTAGAGACAGAGTTTCACCATGTTGGCCAGGCTGGTCTCAAACTCCTGACTTCAGGTGATCCACCTGCCTTGGCCTCCCAAAGTGCTGGGATTACAGGCGTGAGCCACCGCGCCTGGCCGTCGTGAAGTTTACATTCTAAGAGGACAGAGAGTGATTGCGGGGGCTGGCAGCAGGCAGCTTTTAGTATCTATTTGCCTTTTTAAAAAAGGATAATTAAGGAAGGCCTCTGAGGAGGAGGCATGTAAGCAGAGATCTGCATGATCTGAGGGAGGAAACCATGCAACAGCCTATGGAAAGAAAACATTCCAGACAGAAGGAACAACTGCCTCAGGGTGGGAATGGTGTGCCTGGCATGTTTGAGGAAGAGCACAGGAGATGAGAGTGGCTAGAACAGAGTAAGTAGGGGAGAAGTGTTTGAAAAGGAAGGTTTGTGTGAGCAGTGGTGAGACACTTTGGTTCTTCTTCTGGGTAAGATGGGAAGGCAGTGAAGGGTTTTGAGCAGACAGGAAACTGACTTTGCTGACCCCTCTGGCTGCCATGTGGTGAAGGAACTATGGGGTCGATAAGAAGCTGGAAGACCAGTAAGGAGGCTGTTAGGACAATACAGGCAAGAAATGATGCTGGCTTGGACCAAGTGATAGCAATGAAGGTGGTGGGAAGTGGTGGGACTCTAGATAAATTTGGAATATAGATCAATCAGGATATATAGACAGATGAATGCTAGAATGGATTTAAGGATGAGAAAGATGCAGACAGAACAGTTTTGTGGAAGAAATTAAGGATTTTTAATACATTTATTTAAATTTATAAAAAGTAAGTCGATTGATAGAATAATGTTAAGTAAGCCAGGCACAATGGTTTACACCTATAATACGAGCATTTTGGGAGGCTGAGGCAAGAGGATAGCTTGAGCTTAGTAGTTTGAGACCAGCCTGGGCAACATAGTGAGACCTTATCTCTATGAAAAAAGACAAAGAAAAAAAATTAGCTAGGCGTAGTGATGCATGCCTGTAGTCCCAGCTAGTTGGGAGCCTGAGGCCGGAGGATTACGTGAGCCTGAGAAGTTGAGGCTGCAGTGAGCCTTGATCACACCACTGCACTCCAGCCTGGGCAACAGTGAGACCCTGCCTTGAAAAGAAAGATGTTAAGTAAATAATAACAGAATCACAGATAAGGTCAAAATAGTGATGGCTGAAATTGTGGATAGAGTGGACCAGATGAGTCTGCTTCCTTCCAGCTCTAAAATTCTGCTTTTGTGATTCAGACCACATAGTCTCCCATTCACAGAATGGGAACTTGAAGCTCAGCCTAGAATAAGCAGATAAAGTGGCAGGAGAGCAATCCTTTGGGCCAGGCTTACCTCCTGTTAATTTGGAAGGACTTGGGAAGTTCTTGCACATATACTGACCTTCTAGCATTACCTTATTTATTCATTCATTCATTCAGTCAGTCAGTCAATCACTGAGCACCTTCTGCCTAGTAGGCCCTGGACAACCACAGCTCTGATGCCTTTTCCCTCCTAATATAAAGCAAGCTACCCCAACCCCCACTCCCACTGGAGCCTGTGTACTCTCTGACCTGGCATATGCCTGGCAATGGTCGAGTGATGTGTATGCTGAAAGTGGGACAGCCACAGCCTTGGCAGAGCCCTGCCCTCCCTTTGCTGCAATGTCTCTGTCCATCCTCTGCCTTTCTCATCTTATTGCCATCCAGTTTGGGGCCTGGTGAAGAGATGATTTTGCTTCCATGAGAGCAGCAGAAATAGTTGCTTTATCTCTTTCTTCATCAAGGTCCTCATAGTTATCAAGTTGAAAAGAAATCCTTTTGGTATCAAGGGCCTCTTCCTCTGCCTTTTATAGATGGGAAACAGAGGGCCAAAGGGGCAGCCAACTCCCACAGTCCACATCTAATTCATCAGCAAATCCTTTCAGCTCTACTTTTATTGATTGATTGATTGATTGAGAACAGGGTCTTGCTGTGTCACCCAGGCTGAAGTGCAGTGGAACAATCATGGTTCACTGTAGCCTCAACCTCCTGGGCTCCAGCAGTCTTCTCACATCAACCTCCGGAGTAGCTGGAACATGCCACCACACCCAGCTAATTTGTAGCATTTTTTTTTTAAATAGGGTTTTTGCTATGTTGCCCAGGGTGCTCTGAAACTCCTAGGCTCAAGCAATCTTCTCACCTCAGCCTCTCAAAGTGCTGGGATTGTAGACATGAGCCACTGCTTCTGGCCCAGCTATACTTTAAAAAATAAATTCTGAAACTGCTTCTCACCAACTTCCCTGGCACCATTGTGGCTAAGCCACCATCGTATTTTCCTGGTTAACTTACCAGACCCCTGGAGATCTCCACCCAGCAGCCAGAGGGATGCTATTTAACACCAAGGTCAGGTCATGTCCTTTCCCTGCTCAAAACCCTGCAGTGCTTCCACAGGACAAGCCCAAGTCTTTAAATGGCCTACCAGGCCCTACACAATCGGGCCCTTAGCTACCTCCAGATCTCATCACTACCAGTCTCCTCACATTCACTGGACTTCAGCCACACTGGCATCTTTCCTGTTCCTGGAGCACCGCAAGCACGTTCCTGCCTCTGGGCCTTTGCACTTGTTCCCACGGCCTTTTCTCAGATTTTTGCAATGCCTGTTCCCTCACTTCATTCAGTTCTCTAATCAAATTCACCTCCTCAAGAGATTTTCCCTGACCATGGATTCTAATCTGACCTTCTTCCATATTTCTCTGTACCCTCTTTCTCACATTTATTCCTTTTTAACACATCACCATCTGACATGTTTATTGCCTGTCTCTTCCCATTTGATTATAAACTCATACAAGTACGAATTTTCTTTCTATTTAGTCGCTGCTTTATCCTCAGCACTTAGCACAGTGCCTGACACTTAGTGGGCACTTAATGAAATTTGCTGAATGAATGAGTGTCCAAAGCTAGGTAGGGCAGCCTGTCTGGGCCTTCCTACAACTCCATAGGTGAGGCTGGCTTACAGATAGCTCGTGTCCTATCTTAGAAAACTCATCTAATAGCTTCACCAAAGGTATTTGGCATCACTTTTGTTTCCAAGACAAAGACCAGACAGAGAGAGGAACTCTTTCTGCAAATACTGTCCTCTGAGAGCTGGCCTGGGGGGAAAGTGGGTTTATCACTGAGTAGCCTCAACACTTTCTTCCCTTTCTCACTCCTTGAGGCACCCAGGGAACCAGGGGGGAATGCTACTTCCATGTACTCAAAGTCGTCTCTGACTTTCAAGGCCGAAGAATAGCAGATTCTCAGTAAATATTGGGTAGGTGAAAGGATGAAGGAAAAGGTCTTAGTAAAACCTCTACATGTATCCTGTTGCACTGGCAAATGTAACATGTTGTGAAGTTAAATGCCCTCACTAGTAACCAGTGACTTCAGGCAAAGTCTCATCACTTGTCTGAGTTTTAGTTTCCTCATTGGTAAAATGGGGACAGCACCTACCTACTTGCAAGATTTTGAAAATTCAAACAGTAAATATTAGCTCAGCAAATACTAGCTGTTACTTTTGTTTGTTTGTTTATAGCTACAAATAGGAGAGGCACTATGGGAAGTACAAATGGAGCCACTCATTTTTAGCCATTAAAAAAATAGGCCAGGGCCAGGTGCAGTGGCTCACAGCTGTAATCCCAGCATTTTGGGAGGCCGAGGTGGGTGGATCACCTGAGGTCAGGAGTTCCAGACAAGCCTGGCCAATATGGTGAAACCCCATCTCTACTAAAAATATAAAAATTAGCTGGGCGTGGTGGTGGGTACCTGTAATTTCAGCTACTTGAGAGGCTGACACAGGAGAATCGCTTGAACCTGGGAGGTGGAGGTTGTGGTGTGCTGAGATCACGCCATTGCACTCCAGCCTGGGCAACAAGAGCAAAACTGTCTCAGAACAAAAAAAAAAAAAAAAAAAGGCCAGGTGCAGTGGCTCATGCCTGTAATCCCAGCACTTTGGGAGGCTAAGGCAGGTGGATCACTTGAGGTCAGGAGTTCAAGACCAGCCTGACCAACGTAGCAAAACCCCGTCTCTATTAAAAATACAAAATTTAGCCTAAAAATACAAAAATTAGTATGGTGGCACATCCCTGTAATCTCAGCTACTTGGGAGGCTGAGGCATAAGAATCTCTTGAACCTGGGAGGCAGAGGTTACAGTGAGCAGAGATTATGCCACTGCACTCCAGCCTGGGTGACGGAGACAGTGAGACCCTGTCTCAAATAATAATAATAATGATAACAACAACAGCAGCAACAGCTAACATTTACAGAACACTTACCGTGGACCATTTAATTCTGCTGCTAGGCCTGTGAAGTAGGTACAGCTGTTTTCATTTTGCAGCTGGAACACCAAGCTTGGAGGGGTAAAGCGTCTTGCTCCAGGTCCTGCAGCCAGGCAGTCATAGAACTAGGGTTGGAAGCCACACACACTGTCTCCCTCCAGGGTAAGGAGGCCTGAGGCCAGGCTCTGCTGTGTCCCTGTATGAAGCCTTGGAGGTGTCCTTTCACCTCCTCTGGGCCTCAGTTTCTCACCTGCTCAGGGTTGAATCACATATCTCTGTGATGCTCTGAAATTTCTGGGTGGTCCACAGGCCATATCAGGTGGGACAGTGAGTTGCTCCTGGGCCTCCTGGTGGTGGTGCTCTGGGTATTGACTATGAACAGCACACCTCTGGGTGGCCCCTCCCTTGACATCAGGCAAGGTGCCCAAGCCCTCTTCTCACCATCTCAGGCATCTTACTGTTCTGCACCTTAAAGCGGTGGTGGACTGGGGCAGAAATGAATAGGGCAGAAAACTAGAAGGAACCCACTCCCTTGTCTGGTACCGATCAATGCAGGATGCTGTGGAGAAAAAAAGAGTACTAGGCCGACAGTCAGTGGATGTGGGTGTTGTTTCCCAGTTCCATCACATCACAGAATGGAAGGAAATGCAACACCGTGGGTGCCTTCAGCCCTGAGTTTTTGGTTACGGGGTGTGAGCATCCATCTGTACAATGGGGAGGGAGGGGTGTTGGTTATGGGATTTGCTCCCTTCCCCAAATCCTCCAGAGCTGTTGCCTTCTGTTGTGGAATTCCAAACATTTCCGATCAGATAAAGGTGGCTGAAAATACCCGGGACTTGTCTGGACTAGTTGGAGGCGGTGCTGGGGTGAAGAGGTCGAGGCCACAGGAGCTAGAGCATAGAAAGATCTAGCCTTGCCCAGGAGTCTGCCCTGGGTCATAGATGTGCCTATTGCTCTCTTCCCCTGGAATCCTGCAGATTTCAGAGCAATGCCCAGCAGGCTTTGAGGCGGAGATGAATCAAACTGTTTTGTGGCAACAAGTCCTACTTCAGAATGCTGCCTCTCACCTTATACACTAATTCCTGGATCTTTTGGATACCCCTGAGAGAGAGAACCCCGGTAGTCACTCATTTGTCTTTATGAGTTACTTTCATTCTCCTTATACTGCAGCCCTAGTAGGAGCCCTTTGAGATGATCCCTACTTTATTTTACAGTTGGGGGAAGCCCCAGACTCTCCCAGAATTTCAGACAGGGGAAAGGACTCATCTGCAAATCAGTGGTGGAACTGGAAAATGAAACCCACATCCACTGACTATCAGCCTAGTACCCTTTTCTCCACAGCATCCAGTACTGATCAGCACCAGACAAGGGAGTTGCCATAGCTTTGTGGGGAGAGGAGGAAGGAGAAGCTGCTTTGGACCATGGAGCACTTGGAGTCAGAGCTTAGAAGGAAGTCCTAGTCTGCTACCCTATTCCTGCCTGTTGCCTCAGCACAATGCAGAAGATGCCTTTTCTAGAATCTTTCCATAAGCTTCCTGTTCCCCTTCCTTAGCCTGGGAGATAGGTTCTGGAGAATACTGGGCACCCTGCCTCATCACCTGCTACATCAGGGCCTCTTTTTAGTTTTGCCAGGCAGTGAGGAAAGGGATGAAGAGAGAGGGAACTGGCCTTTCTTCTCTTCCCTCCTCTCTGTCCACCACTCAGCCATACTCTTCAGCACCTTCTCTGGGCCCAGCCCTGGGCAAGGCCTAGAAGACAGAGCGCGTAGTCAAATGGGGGAGGAAGTGAGCAGCTAGGCTCCTTGAGGAGGTGACCTGTGGATTAAGACCTCAGAGGTAAGTGGGAGAGAGCTTGGCAGAAGCACCAGTATGGGCAAAGGTCTTGAGTCTGAACAGAACATGGCATGTGAGGAATGAGGCAGCCTGGCCCTAGGTTAAGCTGAGAAAACCCGGGAGGCCATTGTAGGCCATAGAGAAGGCTCTGAGACGCAAGTTGAGCCATGGTCTACTAGTAAGAACAATAATAGCTGACATTTACTCAAAGTTAACTGTGTGCCATGTGCGGTTCTAAGACCTTTACATGTATTACTGTTTGAATCCTCATGGTTCAAACAGTAATACATCCTCACGGTTCAAACAGTAATACAATCCTTATTCTTTTGAAATAAGGACATTTTAGGCCAACCACAGTGGCTCACGCCTATAATCCCAGCACTTTGGGAGGCTGAGGCAGGTGGATCATTTGAGGTCAGGAGTTCAAGACCAGTCTGATCAACATGGTAAAATCCCGTCTCTACTAAAAATACAAAAAAAATTAGCCAGGCATGATAGTACATGCCTGT
This sequence comes from Cacajao melanocephalus, assembly GCA_963573385.1. Lineage (NCBI taxonomy): Eukaryota > Metazoa > Chordata > Mammalia > Primates > Pitheciidae > Cacajao > Cacajao melanocephalus. The sequence continues at coordinate 113,075 of CAUYLG010025581.1, forward strand.
AGTCCCAGCTACTCAGAAGGCTGAGGCAGGAGAATCACTTGAACATGGGAGATGAAAGTTACAGCGAGCCAAGATCATGCCACTGCACTCCAGTCTGGGCGACAGAGTGAGACTCCGTCTCAAAAAAAAAAAAAAAGAAGAAGGAGGACATTTTTTTATCCCCATTTTACAGATGAGGTCAAAGCAAAATGTCTTAATCTAGTTTTCAAGACTTATTGGTTCCCTGACTGCTCTGTGCTCTGGCAGCCCAACTTGGTAGGGAAGTAGAAGTTAAATGTCTTCATCCAGATAGCACCTCCATTTCAAAAATGAGGAAACTGATACTTGGAGGAGAGCAGCAGAGCAGAGAGATCAGAACTAAGACCAGCCAGTCAAGGGAGATAGAGGGAGACAAGCATCAGCTTCCTGACAGGGAAGAATTTTCCAATGGTGTAAGGAGAGAATGCCCTAGAGATGACTACGAACTCCCATGGGTGTGGACTATCAGGATGAAAGAGACCCACTGTGTGATTCAGCACTCTGCCTTTCTCAGCCTTGTCTGTGAAATGGGGGTGTTCATGGTGATTTTGAGTATTGCATGGAAAGTTAGATGGGTATGCTGTAAGGTCACTGGAGTCTCTGACTCTGTTCCAAGGGTAAGTATTGGTCTTTCTCACCCTAGATGCTGGGAGAGGAATGGAGGGCTGTGGCCACCTACCTATGAAAGAATAGAGAGTCACCAGGTCGAAATGAGAGGGTTGAGATGAGGGGAGGCCTCGGAATCTCAGGGGATGAACCCATATGAGCACATAACAGCCACCCAGGAATGGTTCAGTGTTTAGACTCTAGAGACAGACTACCTGTATTCAAATCACAACTCTACCACTTAATGCCTCTGTGACCTTGGGAGGGTGACTTGTCCTGTCTGCTTCTGTTTCCTCATCTGTAAGCTGGAGAGTACTAACAGCATGTACTCAGTGGGGTTATTGTGAGGATTCAGCAAATTCTTACACATGAAGCACTCAGCACCATGCTTGGTACCTAGTAAAACATCAGCTGTTTTATCACCATCATTTCCAGGGAAGGAGGTTGTGAGCCCCGAAATGAGCATCTTTGTCCCCAGTAAATGCTTTTCTGAATTCTTTCCCTTTGCCCCCAAGCCCATCACCCCAGTTCTGAGCTAGAGAGATGGAGAGCCCACACTCGTGCTGCTGGGCCTGATAGCTTTCTCAATTCCCCAGCGGAGGTGTTATCTCCTCCCGGCACAACCGCTTCCTTTTCTGAGAAATGCAAGTGCATCTGTCAGGCACGGCTTCTTAGAACTAATGGTGGGGGAGGAGGTGGAGAGGTGAGGCTGGCAGCTGAACTGAACAGGTTAGAGTTTGAGGAAGATTAACATGAAGTTTGTTGTGAGGATGCCACCAATATTCCCTTAGGCCAGATGGCTTGATCCCTCTCTGACACCCCCTGGTCTCACCACTACTGTTGTGGAGCTCAAGGCAGGAGAAACTGAGGCTCAGAAGCTGAAAGGCTTGCTGTGGCACCCATAGCTGAGCTGGCTGGACTGAGGTGTTGACCCCAGCACAGTCTCACCACCCCTGTCTTTGCCCCTGTCCCCACTGAGCTGCTTCTCCGAGTTGCCCACCTCCAGGCGTATGCTTCCGTGGGGTAGAGGAGAAAGGCTGTGTCTTCTCACATCTCGGGAGCCAACAGCTCCCCTGGGAAAACCAGAGGAAGTGGATTCCAACCACAAACCTCACTTCTTCCGAGTCTCCGCCTGCAACTCCCTGCCAAGAGAGTGATAAGGCCTCTCCGTTTGCCCTGCCGCCCTTCCTACCATCTCCCAGGGAACTTCTAGCAAGCCTTGTTTGTTTATTCAGCAAGCATTTATCAGCCTCTCCGTCAGAGAAACTGAGGCCCGGAGCAGAAGGTGACTCTGCAGGTGACTCACAGCCTGCCAATGCAGGGATGTGAGGAGGACAGGACAAGGTACAGTCCTGGTGTCCCTGGCACTTTCCCTGGCTGCTAGTACCCCCTTCCTCTTCTCCACCTACCTCTTTCCTGAAATAACTAGGCAGGAAGGAAGCAGTGGGCCTGGGCCCTCCAGAGTCACCCAAGAGGAAGGAAGGGTTCGTCTGGCACAAGGATGCTTGTTCCTCACTGAAGCCAGGACGGAAGGGTTTCACTTTCCCTCCTGGTCTTCGTCACATCCTTTTCCTGTGGTACCAGCTGGCAGGAGCCAGTGCTTACTCATTCAGCTGATGACCTCAGGATACTTTACCCTCCTAGACAGACCCAGGGCCGTGGCCCTGGCCCAGAATATGGGGTTTGCTGCCAAACATACTGGGGCTTAAAAGTGGCTTCCCTTTTGTTTTTGTTTTTGTTTTTTCTTGAGACAGGGTCTGATTCTGTCACCCAGGCCAGAGTGCAGTGGTGCAATCACAGCTCGCTGCAGTTTCAACCTCCTAGCCTCGAGCAATTCTCCCACTTCAGTCTCCTGAGTAGCTGGGACTATAGGTGCACGCCAACACACCCAGCTATATTCTTAAGATTTTTCTTGTAGAGATGGAGTCTCACCATGTTGCCCAGGCTGGTCTTGAACTCCTGAGCTCAACCAGTCCACCCACCTTGACCTCTCAAAGATGCTGGGATTATAGGTGTGAGCCACCACACCTGGCTGCCACTTGGCCACTTTAACTAGGTCTCAGTATTTCTGAGCCTCAGGTTACCTGGACTTAGAATGAAGGCCTCTTTCAGCCACAGAAGTACATGGACCTGGCCCATGATTGTCCTTTTGAAAGTGAGCAGAGTGCTGCATCAAGGTTAGGAGTAAAGGCACTGGAACTGGATTGCTGGTGTAGGCATTCCAGTTAGGTCACCAGCTCACTACATGGCCTTGAGCAAGTCACATATCATCTTTGGGCCACATGTCCATCAGCTATATGATGGGTTAATGGTAGTACCCACTGACAGAGTGTGGAGACAATGAACGAATCTACAAAAAAAGCCAAGAAGGGTACCTTACAGGGTAAGTGCTCAGGAGGTATCTGCTGCTGCTGCAGTCACTAAGGAAGTCAGGTTTTCTGTGGGTAGAAGTAGCAGGGCCTAAGATGGCAAGATTGGATGTCAGAATGAGTGTGAATAAAGTACTGTCTTGGATAGATTAAAAGGAAAACAAAAAAGAATCATGCGAGGCCGGAACTCAGAGAGATCCCACTCTTGCTGCTTCCTAGATAGGGATCTTGGGTAAACTCTGGAGCCTCCATTTGACATCTGAAAATGGGGCTGTTGATAAATGTTATAAGGATCAAATGAAAGCATTCATTTGTTTTTCTAAAATAGATTCCTTTAGAATGGCATCTGCTTCAGGAATTCAAGACCAGCTGACCAATATGGTGAAACCCCAACTCTACTAAAAATACAAAAAATTAGCCAGGTGTGGTGGCACGCCCCTGTAGTCCCAGCTATCAGGAGGCTGAGGCAAGAGAATCGCTTGAATCTGGGAGGCAGAGGTTGCAGTGAGCCGAGGTCACACCACTGCACTCCAGCCTAGGTGACAGAGCGAGACTCCATCTCAAAAAGAAAAAAAAAAATAATGTCATCTGCTGTGTTCCAGGTATAGCACCAGGTTCTAGAGAGGCAGATGACAAAGCCACACCCAGTCAAGGCAGGGAGACAGGACAAAAAATATCTCTCAAGTGAATATGATTGTACATGTAATTGGGAAACATGGCCTAGTGTGCACAGAGTGCTTTAGCTCAGTGTTCAGCACAGGTGAAACATTAAAATGTTTGATAATGGTCAGCTGTCATAATAATAGTTTTTGTTTGTTTTTGTCTTTTGTTTTTTTGAGACAGGGTCTCACCCTGTTGCCCAGGTTGGAATGCAGTGGCCTAAACACAGTTCATTGCAGCCCTGACCTCCAAGCCTCAAGTGATCCTCCTCAGCCTCCCAAGTAGCTGGGACTGCACACCACCACACCTGGCTAATTTTTTTTTTTTAAGTTTTTTTTTTAGAGACAGGGTTTTGCTATGTTACCCAGGCTGGTCTCAGACTCCTGGACTCAAGAAATCCTCCTGCCTCAGCCTCCTACTTTATTACTGTTAACAAGTAGGGCTGGGTATGGTGACTCATGCCTTTAGTCCTAGCACTTTGGGAGGCCAAGGCAGGTGGATAACCTGAAGTCAGGAGTTGGAGACCAGCCTGGCCAACGTGGTAGAACCCTATGTCTACTACAAATACAAAAAACTAGCCAGGCATGGTGGCATGGGCCTGTAATCCCAGCAACTTGGGAGACTAAGGCAGAAGAATTGTTTGAACCCGGAGGTGGAGGTTGCAGTGAGCCAAGCTCATGCCGCTGTACTCCAGCCTGGGTGACAGAGTGGGAGGCTGTCTAAAAAGAAAAAAAACAAGGACACAATGGGCCAGAGAGGTGAAATAACCTGCTCAAAATCACACTACTAGGAAGAAGTGGGAAGTGGGAAGACCGGGCACAGTTGCTCATGCCTGTAATCCCAACACTTTGGAAAGCCAAGCTAGGAGGATTGCTTGAGACCAGGAGTTTGAGACCACCCTGGGCAATGTAGTGAGATCCCAACTCTACAAAAAAAGAAGAAAAAAATAGAAGAAAAAAAAAAAACAAACAAACAGGGAAATGTGGGCAATGAAGCCAGGATAGGAACAGAAAAATCCGATTCAAGTAGGGACTATATTTCAGCCTCTGGTCCCTGGCATTTGGGCTCCTTTACTCAGGGCCTCATGCCAACCTTTTCACCTGACTTCTGCAGGATCACAGGCAGCTACAAGGTGACCTGCATCATTCAGTTGGCTGCCTCTGGGCAGAGATCTAGCTGAAGTCAGTCTGTGCCTGTCTGAGTGGGTCCTGGGCCAGACTTGGTCCCTGCCTGCACTGAGTCCCCAGACTGTTGGGGAAAATCGGCACACAGCGGGCATCAACCCAGGAACACCCCTCCTCTCCCTCCCACCTCAGGGCCTTTGCACTTATTACGTCTGCTAAAACAGGCTCTCTCTCTGTTTTTTTGAGACAGAGTTTTGCTCTTGTTGTCCAGACTGGAGTACAATTGTGTGATCTCGGCTCACAGCAACCTCCATCTCCTGGGTTCAAGCAATTCTCCTGCCTCGGCCTCCCAAGTAGCTGGGATTATAGGCGCCTGCCACCACGCCTGGCTAATTTTGTGTTTTTAGTAAAGACAGGGTTTTGCTATGTTGGTCAGGCTGGTTTTGAACTCCTGACCTCAGGTGATTCGCCTGCCTCGGCCTCCCAAAGTGCTGGGATTATAGGCGTGAGCACCTGGTCCAGGCTTTGTCTTATCCAATATATATATATTTTTTAATCTCTCATGGCTGCTGTCATCTTGTCACTTAGGTCTTAGTTGTCCAGGCTAGAGTGCTATGGCACAATCTCGACTTACTGCAACCTCTGCTTCCCAGGTTCAAGCAGTTCTTGTGCTTGAGCCTCCCAAGAAGCTGCGATTAGAGGTGTGTGCCACCACGCCCAGCTAATTTTTGTATTTTTAGTAGAGACAGGTTTCAACATGCCGGCCAAGCTGATATTTAACTCCTGGCCTCAAGTGATCTGCCCACCTCAGCCTCCCAAAGTGTTGGGATTACAGGCATGAGCCACTGCCTGGCTCCAGGTACTCGCTGTCACCTCCCCAGGACTTAGAACACTATCATCTCGGAAATTATTTTATTTTTCTTTCTTGTTATCCTCTCTGCTTCCCAGTAAGGCAGTATTTCTCAACCTTTTTTTTTTTTTTTAATCATCCATCCCTGCAAGGAGTCTTTTCAGATTTTTTTGTCCTAACTGCCCTCCCATGAAATTTGAATACCTCAGCTATGGTATATATCTCTTTATGTGCTGTGGCCCTGTGGAGAGCTCTGATATATTAGAGGAAGGACCTTGAAAGTGGTACTAGCCTGAGCATCTCCTAGGAGCCAAGTCAGGAGACCCAGTTTTCTAATGTTGGCTCTACCACAAACCAGGAGTGGAAACTGTAGAATGGGAGGTGGGTTGGCCTTGCTAACGTCGTGGGTCTGCCTGGCTAGGAATCCGTGACTCTCCCGTGGAGCTCATTAGCCATTGCCTGTCTCCAGTGGCCCTACAAACCCCGATGTGGAAGTCAGCTACAAAGAGAAACTTCCCCCACTTTCTTCTAAATCAAGCAGAGGATGCAGACAGGCAGGCCCTTGGGCCTGGGTCTCCTAGAAACCTTTGTGACATCAGAGACCTCTGCAACCTACTCTTAAACCTCATCCCCTGCCTACCATGCCAGCCTGGCTAAAACCAGTGGGAGTCACCCAAGGAGTAGTCGGGGCTTATCTCTGCTTTTCCAGACCAGGGCTGCTCTGCAATCCTGTTTATTTATCCAGAGCAGCCGCCCACTGAGAAAATGGCTCTGTTTGTTTCCAAGTGTGTCGTGTGAACCATGGGCTAAATATACCCACGCCACCGCCTCTCTAGCACCCGCCCTGGAACAACACGCCCCATTTTGCTCTTGTTCTCTCTGCAAAAGCAATCCTTAGAATCCACACCCCTTGGAAATCCTACTCCCCTTCCCCAGGAGAAGAAGCTAAAGTGGAGATGAAGGTTGTCCTGGCCAGGAACACATGAGTTGGAGCTAGGGCGGGTGAAATGAGAATGTTTCTGTAGCACTGAAATGAGTATATTCCCTCCACCCAGGAATGACTGTTCCTGGACAGTGAATGGTTTGTGCCCTTGTGGGGACAGCGCCTGTTTACTCCGACCCAGCCCCAGAGCTGAAAATTTCCTGTGGCTGCCAGCCCTCTACTTCAGGAAAGTTCCCATCAAGGGAGCCAGGCCTCTCCCATTTTGGCTGCAACCCAGTGTCCCTGGTTTCTTGAGAGACATTTGGCCTCTTGGGATAACCAGGACCTTCTCCCATGCTCTTCATAGTCTGGAACTCTCCCCCATCACAGATAAGCCTGGTTTGTGACTCCACGTGGGTGAACTTGGGAGCAACAAAATCAAACCTCTCGTGAGAATATTTTTGTCTGCCAAGACCCGCAGAGGCTGGCTAGGATGGAGTGGGAGACAGGGAAGCATAGCCATGTCTCTACTGTCCTCCTCTCCCCAGATCCTCTACCTCAACCCTGCTCCCGCATTCCTTTTCCAGGAAATCCTTTCAGCACTGCTGACAGGACAGGTCCCTCCAGCCTCCCACGTTAGGGAAGTTGCCTTAGCAGCACTCCCTTTGAAGCTAGGCGGGTCTTGCAGTCTGATCCCGACTCTGCCATCTGTTTGCTGAGTGTTTCCTACTTTAAACCTCAGACATTTATTTGTGAAATGTGGCTCAAATATGTCTAAGGATTCTGATGAAGGTAAAGTGGGATAACAATGCCTGACATGTAGTAGACATGCAATACATTTGTTAACTCATGTATTTATTGAGCACCAGTTATGTGCAAGACACTGTTCTGAGCACTGGGTATATAGGAACAAGACAGGACCTCTGCCCTCATCAAGACACGTTTAGGAGCCACTGCCCCTGGCCTATACTAAACGTATTTTGATGAGGGCAGCACTTGGAGTAGTCCCAGCACTTTGAGGCTGAGGCAGGTGGATAACCTGAAGTCAGGAATTTGAGACCAGCCTGGCTAACATGGTGAAACCCCGTCTCTACTAAAAATGCAAAAATTAGCTGGGTGAGCGCTACTTGGGGACTAAGGCAGGAGAATGGCTAAAACAAAGTTCAGAATCTAGTTATGAAAAGTTCTGGGAGTATGTGCAGCTTAAGGGGGAAAAAAAGTGGTGAGGTGGTGAGGTGGTGAGGCCAGGCTTGGTGGCTCACACCTGCAATCCCAACACTTGGGAGGCTGAGGCAGGAGGATCCCTTCAGTCCAGGAGTTTGAGACCAGCCTAGGCAACAAAGTGAGACCCTATCTCTACAAAAAATACAAAAATTAGCCAGGCATCGTAGTGTACACTTGTAGTCCCAGTTATTTGGGAGGCTGAGGTGGGAGGATCACCTGAACCCTGAGGTCAAGGCTGCAAGTGAGCTGTGATAGTAAGAGTCTCCTCCTAATCTTATGCATCCTTCCAGAGAAAGAGAGAGTATACATATTCAAACAAATATATATATATATATAAAATATACATAATATGTAACATTTATATATATATATATATTTTTTTTTTTTTTTTGAGACGGAGTCTCGCTGTGTCACCAGGCTGGAGTGCAATGGCGTGATGTTGGCTCACTACAACCTCCGCCTCCCAGGTTCAAGCGATTCTCCTGCCTCAGCCTCTCAAGTAGCTGGGATTACAGGCGCCCACCACAACGCCCAGCTAATTTTTGTATTTTTAGTAGAGACAGGGTTTCACCATGTTGGCCAGGATGGTCTCAATCTCCTGACCTCGTGATCTGCCTGCCTCAGCCTCCCAAAGTGCTGAGATTACAGGTGTGAGCCACCTTGCCCAGCCTGAAGTTACTTCTTTCTTATTTCTAGGTGCCAGACACCAGGTTTGGATTCTGGCTCCACCACTGACATAGCTGGGTGACTTTGATCTAGTCCCTGGGCCCTCAGAGGCACAGCTTCTTGGTCTGTAAATGGGGAGAGACAGCCTGCATTGCAGCATTGTTGGGAGGATTAAAAGACAAATTGAGTACAATGCTTACTCATAAAAGTATGCTCTAGGTCAGGCGGGGTGGCTCACACCTGTAATTCTAGCACTTGGGAGTTCCAGCACTTGGGAGGCTGAGCCGGGCAGATCACCTGAGGTTGAGAGTTCAAGACCAGGCTGACCAACATGGAGAAACCCCATCTCTACTAAAAATACAAAAGCAGCGAGGTGTGGTGACGCATGCCTGTAATCCCAGCTACTCAGGAGGCTGAGGCAGGAGAATCACTTGAACCCGGGAGACAGAGGTTGCAGTGAGCGAAGATTGCGCCGTTGCACTCCAGCCTGGGCAACAAGAGCAAAACTTGGTCTCAGAAAAAAACAAAAAACAAAGTATGCTCTGAGTGTCCCTCTCCCTGCCCCACAGGGTGCTGCACCCTGGGCTGGGTGATTTAACCCACAGCTCCTCCTTCCCCCTATCATGTGCTTCCCTTCTGACTTAGCTTCAGGGCAGAGGGCTGTTGATCACAACCTCCTGGGCCTGGAGTCACAGTCCCTGGAGTGGAGGACAGGAACAGGGCCTCACAGACCCCGTCATGGAGGCCTCTCAGTCCTGCATCATTGTTACCCTCTCTCCTCTGCCCGGCTCTTCCCATCACCAACCTGACCCAATCTACCCCTGAATTGGCCCCAAAATGACCCTGGGGATTTAGCCCCATGCTTTCTTGTCCCTCCCTCTGGTGCAACAGTAGAAAGTCTGAGGCCTAGTGGCTCTGCGCTCCACACTACCCTCAGACTCAACTCCAGGCTCCTCATGGCTTCCAGGCCACACATGGTTTGGCTCTGGCTCACCCCTGCACTATCATCTTCCCCATGCCCTCCTCTCCTGCACTCTGCTCCAGCCACCCGGCTTCCATCAGTTCCCTGACCCTGCCTATCTCACTCCCACCTTGGATTCTAGAATAAGTGCTGCTTCCTGACTGACCTCAGACAGGGTATTTTCCTCCTCTCTGCCTATTTTCTCAGCAGGAGCATGGGTTGATTATGACCCACTGAGGGTCAAGAAAGAGGACCACCTTTACCTGGCCCATAGTGGGCACTGGTGGCTACAGTTTTTCACATCACCAAGGCTATAGCATGCAGATGGCCCCCTTCCCCCACCCGCCTACGTTACTGTCTGACCACTCAAACTGCACCTTCCTTCTCTCTCCCTGCAGGACACTTTTGTGGAACTCTATGGAAACAATGCGGCAGCCGAGAGCCGAAAGGGCCAGGAGCGCTTCAACCGCTGGTTCCTGACGGGCATGACTGTGGCCGGCGTGGTTCTGCTGGGCTCACTCTTTAGTCGGAAATGACCAGACACTGACCATCCACTCTACCCTCCCACCCCTGCCCTCCCCTGCCCTACCACATCCCTCCGTCCAGCCGCCATTGCCACCAGGAGAACCACTACATGCAGCCCATGCCCACCTACCCTCCACAGGGTTGGGCCTAGATCTGGTCCCCTGCAGTTACTTTTCTATAATTTACCACTCTTCTGTGAGACCCCCACACCTCAGTTCCCTTGGTCTCAGAATCCAAAAAATTTCCACAAAATCTGTCCCAAGGAGGCTGGCAGGTATGGAAGGGTTTGTGGCTGGGGGCAGGAGGGCCCTACCTGATTGGTGCAACCCTTACCCCTTAGCCTCCCGAAAATGTTTTTCTGCCAGGGAGCTTGAAAGTTTTCAGAACCTCTTCCCCAGAAAGGAGAGTAGATTGCCTTTGTTTTGATGTTTGTGGCCTCAGAATTTATCATTTTCCCCCCTCTCCCCACACTAACCTGGATTCTCTTTCCTTGCATCCCTACCCCCCAAGAGCCATTTAGGGGCCACTTTTGACTAATTAGGGATTCAGGCTGCTTAGGATAAAGAAGCAAGGACCAGGACTCCCTCCCCAACTCTGGACTGGCAGAGTCCTCACTCGCAGTCCAAATGTCCTCTAGAAGCCTCTGGCTAGAGGCCAGCCCCATCCAGGAGGGAGGGGGCTATAGCTGCAGGAAGCACCCCATGCCAAAGCTGCGGTGGCTCTTGCAGTTCAGCACCACCCTAGTCCCTTCCCCTCCCTGGCTCCCATGACCATGACTGAGGGACCAATTGGGCCCAAAACAGGTGCCCCAGAGCTGTTGATGGCCTCAGCTGCCTCACTTCCTGTAAGAGCAGCCTGTGGCATCTTTACCTTGGGCTGCTCCTCATGGGGCTTCAGGGGACTCAGCCCTGAGGTGAAGGGGAGCTATCAGGAACAGCTATGGGAGCCCCAGGGTCTTCCCTACCTCAGGCAGGAAGGGCAGGAAGGAGAGCCTGCTGCATGGGGTGGGGTGGGGTAGGGCTGACTAGAAGGGCCAGTCCTGCCTGGCCAGGCAGATCTGTGCCCACACCTGTCCAGCCTGGGCAGCCGGGCTGCCAAGGTCAGAGTGGCCTGGCCAGGAGCTCTTCAGGCCTCCCTCTCTCTTCTGCTCCACCCTTGGCCCGTCTCATCCCCAGGGGTCCCAGCCACCCCGGGCTCTCTGCTGTACATATTCGAAACTAGTTTTTATTCCTTGTGAAGATGATATACTATTTTTGTTAAGCGTGTCTGTATTTATGTGTGAGGAGCTGCTGGCTTGCAGTGCGCGTGCACGTGGAGAGCTGGTGCCCGGAGATTGGACGGCCTGATGCTCCCTCCCCTGCCCTGGTCCAGGGAAGCCGGCTGAGGGTCCTGGCTCGAGGGTCCCTCCCCCAACCCCCACCCCACACTTGTTCCAGCTCTTTGAAATAGTCTGTGTGAAGGTGAAAGTGCAGTTCAGTAATAAACTGTGTTTACTCAGTGAACAAAGAGCCTGGGCTCTTGTGTGCTCTGGGATGGGGAAAGGAGGGGCCACTGGAGAACTGGGTACTGGTCCTGGCTCTGCCACCCTCAGGGGAAGGCCTTAGACCAGTCTTTTCTTCCTTCTGGGCCCGAATTTATCCACCTGTACATCGACAGGGTTTTACTGAGCACATGCTGTGTGCCGGGCACTAGGGCTGCATGTGAACAGGACACAGTCTCTGCCCTCAGGAGCTGACCTTCTAGTGGGAGACGCAGCCACTTGGCAAGTGTTTACTGAACTCTGCTCTACACAGACGTAGTCCTGGGCACTGGGGACTTCCTCACACAAAACCTTTGCCTTTATATAGCATTCATTCTAGTGGAGGAGACAGATACGAGCACTGCTCTGGCTGCTGTAGGGTGTGGGGGAAAGGTGTGATGCCGTTTTGTTACATTCCTATAACAAAAGATGGATTCACAGAAGAAAAAGTGGTGCTTCACACCCTGTAATCTCAATACTTTGAGGGTAGAGGATGGATTGCTTGAGGCCAGGAGTTCAAGATTAGCCTAGGCAACAAAATGAGACCCTGTCTACAAAAAAAATTTTTTTTTGAGACGGACACTTGCTATGTTGCCCGGGCTGGAGTGCAGTGGCCCAATCTCAGCTCACCACAACCTCTGTCTGCCAGATTCAAGCGATTCTCCTGCCTCAGCCTCCCAAGCAGCCGGGATTACAGGCATGCACTACCTCCCCTGGCTCATTTTTGTGTTTTTAGTAGAGATGAGGTTTCACCATATTGGTCAGGCTGGTCTCAAACCGTTGACCTCGTGATCCACCTGTCTCTGGGCCTGCTAAAGTGCTGGGATTATAGGCATAAGCCACAGCACCCAACCAAAAATATTTTAAAATTAGCCAACCCAGCAAGGCCAGTCCAGATTCTTCTTGGCCTCTGTGTAGCATTCCTTCCGCCCCAGTACAGGAGACAAGACATAGGTCAGAATATTTATTTTATTCATTTTTTTAAGAGAGTCTCACCCTGTCACCCAGACTGGAATACAGTGGTGTGATAGATCACTGAAGCTTCAAATTCCTGGACTCGAGCAATCCTCCTGCCTCAGTCTCCTGAGCAGCTGAAACTACATGAGGGTGCCACCAAGCCTGGCTAATTTTTTTTTTTTTAAAGATGGGGGTCTTGTTATGTTGCCCAGGCTGGTCTTCAACACCTGGCCTCCAGTGATCCCCATACCCAGCTGAGAATTTGTGGCCAGCTTCTACACAGTAGAGCAGAGGAAGGTTACAGTAATGTTTCTGTGTTTTATGGCTTGCTTTGGGGAGAGGAGTTCTAATTTTTATGACCCACTTTGGGGAAGAGGAATGAATGCTAGTTTCCGTTACTTGCTTCGGGAGAGAAAGAGGAATGGGAGACAGCAAGCCAGGCGAAAGTCAGAGAGATCTTGCTTCTGAGGCTATTTCTGAGGCCTTCCAGCCTCCTTTAGTTCAAAGTATTCGGCATGCCAAAGCGCCATACTTTGGGGTATTGTTTTCTAAGCCCCAGTAAGGGCGAAGAAGGAAGAGCAACAACCATGAGGAAGCTGTTTGGTCTTCTACCAAGATATAAAGGACTTAGTAGGGAAGGAGGTAAGAAGGGGTCAGACTTGAGATTTTTAAGGTAGATCCCACAGGATTTTAGATGGAGTAGAGATAGCTTCAGAGAGACTCAAGGATGACAGATTATTGGAATAGTGATGCCATTATAAAGAGAAAAATGAAGCACATGTCTGAAGCCAGGGCAACCCGAGACTCATAGTAAGTGCAATCTGAGCTTGTCTGGGAATCGAGTCAGGGAGGGCTCCCTGGAGGAAGTGACACAAGAGCCAGGGCCTGAAGAGTGCATCACAGTTAACTTAAAATTAAGTGGGGAGGCAGGAGAGTGGGCCTGGGGAAGAAGCAGTAAATGCACCAGATGAGCAGGTTTTGTCTTCAGGCAAAAGGAAAGTTGGTGTGTCCAGAGCTAAGAGAGAGGGCCCTCCTGGGTTTAAGATTATGACAGATGGGTGGGATGAGGGGACTGAACTTGATCCTGAGGGCAGTGAGAGCCAGAGAAAAGTGGTAAGTTAGGGAGTGATACAGTCCCTGAGAGCCCCCCAAACTCTGGCTGATGTGTGGGAAGGTTTTGGAGTGGGGAGCAGAATGGAAACATGAAGATGAGTGAGGAAGCCATGGTTTCATAAATGCTCCGGTTTTGAGGGTGGACAGCCAGATGTGTGTCCTGGGTCGTCATTCCTCGAGCTGTGGCTGCGAGCAGGTTACCTACTCTCTCTGTGCCCCAGCTTTCCGCTGTACAGAATGGGTGTGATGGGCAATTAAATGAGATAACCCAACAGCGGTGGAGGAGGACTGGATGTTGAGGGTGACCGCAGGGATGAACTCGGCATCCCTCTGGCTCTCCAGGAGAGAAGAGGGGGTGCTGCACTTTCAGAGTCCCGCGTGGCCCCGACTGGCGGCCAAGGAGGGGTCTGGGAAAAGCGGTCAGGAGCTCCAGCCGGAGGACCGGCCTGAAGGTGGGACCTGCCCCGGGCGCCCCGCCCCGCCCGCTTTACGGAGTGGGCGTGACTGCCCCCTGGTGGCCACAGGATGCGACCTGACAGCCAGCCCTAGCCCAAGCTGCTACCGCTCAGTGCGCACGACCTCTCTCTCGCTGGGCCACCTTTCCCCAATGTCCTCCATCCTCTACCCTACTCACCAGAAGGACAGCTACACTTCCAACCCTTAGGTACCGGATTCAGAGCTTGTATGAACTCTCGGGGGCTCAGAATCACCATCCTGTTTGGTTCAAGACAAAAGCCTCCAGCCTCCCACCATTGTTTCCCCAGCTCCTGCCCCTAGCCAGAGCCCTTCAAGTCCCTTCCTCAAATTCTTCATGCGCTTCCAGAAATGTCTTCACTCTTTTTTTTTTTTTTTTTTTTTTAATAGAAGGAGTCTTGCTCTGTCGCCCAGGCTGGAGGGCACAGTGGCGCAATCTTGGCTCACTGCAACCTCCGCGTCCCGGGTTCAAGCGATTCTCCTGCCGCAGCATCCCGAGTAACGGGGATTACAGGAGCGCACCACCACGCCCGGCTAATTTTTGTATTTTTAGTAGAGACGGGGTTTCACCACGTTGGCCAGGCTGATCTGCATCTCCTGACCTCAGGTGATCCACTTGCCTCAGCCTCCCAAAGTGCTGGGATTACAGGCGTGAGCCACCACGCCTGGCCTGATTTTTAATTAATATGCATGCAGTCACGTGAGAATTCTGACCATGTTCAGTATTTATTCTCTCCTAAGTTATTTAAGACATCTCATTGCAATAAATTCACACATAAATAATGTTTTAATAATTTTCTTATAAAAAGTTTTGTGAAATCTTGAAGTTCTCAAATTTAAATGGCCAAAAGAAAGACAAAAAAAAAAAAACGAGAAAAAAAGGATAAATGGCCATATTACAAACTGTTAACAAGTCAATGTTAAAATTTGAGGAAGTCAGCTGGGCACGGTGACTCACGCTTGTAATCCCAGCACTTTGTGAGGCCGAGGCGGGCAGATCACCTGAGGTTGGGAGTTCGAGACCAGGCTGACCAACATGGAGACCCCCCCACATCTCTACTAAAAATACAAAAAATTAGCTGGGCGTGGTGGCGCGCGCCTGTAATCCCAGCTACTCAGGATGCTGAGGCAGGAGAATCACTTAAACCTGGGAGGTAGAGGTTGCGGTGAGCTAAGATCACGCCATTGCACTTCAACCTGGGCAACAAGAGTGAAAACTCCATCTCAAAAATTAAAAAATTGAGGAAATCATTTTAAAAACACTAAGGTACCAAGAATGTGGACATAAAGCAAGAAAAAGTTATTATGAAAATGAAATAGAAAATAATATAAATATAACATAGTGACCCGGCCAATAAGATGGTTTGTAAATTTGTTTCTGAATAGGAAATGACCAGTACCCACGTCAGCAAGTCCACACGTCAGACTCTAATTTCATTGATGTAAAAAACAAGCCAGGCGAGGTAGCTCATGCCTGTAATCCGAGCACTTTGGGAGGCCAAGGCGGGCAGATCACCTGAGGTCGGGAGTTCCAGATCAGCCTGGCCAACATGGTGAAACCCCATCTCTACTAAAAATACAAAAATTAGGCGGGCATGATGGCAGGCACCTGTAGGAGGCTGAGGCAGGAGAATCACTTGAGCCCAGGAGGCAGAGGTTGCAGTGAGCTGAGATCACACCATTGCACTCTAGCCTGAGCAACAAGAGCCAAACTTTGTCTCAAAAAAAAAAAAAAAAAAAAAAACCGCCTGGATGTGGTGCCTCACACCTGTAATCCCAGCAGCACTTTAGGAGGCTGACGCAGGAGGATTGCTTGAGCCCAGGAGTTTGAGAACAGCCTAGGCAACATACCAAACTCCATCTCTACAGAAAAAAAAAAAAATTAAACAGCAAACCTCTCCAGAAATAACTTGTTATGATTGCATTGTAAAAATAATAATAAATTTAAATAATGATAGGGCCATAGGTTACAAATCATTATGGGGTGAAACATCCCTCTGCTACCAGTTGGCTGTCCCCAAAAGGGTGTATGAACCTTACTTGGACTTTGTGCCAAGCCCTCTGGGCACCTGGAAAACCAACTGTAGAGGGTGGGTAGATGGCCACTCTCCACCGCTGACCACTATGGTAGATGTCCAGAAGCGAAGAGGCCAACCTTGGCCAAGCTCAGCTCATGCTGGTGGAGCAGCAGGGAGCCAGAGAAAGGAGAGTGTAGTGGTTTGGAACAGGACTCTGAAACAGACTGCCCAGGGGAGGCAGTTGCCCTTGGACAAGTGACTTCACCTCTCTGTGCCTGAGTTTCTTTACCTGAAAAATAGGGTTGATAATCCTACCTACCTCATGGGGTAGTTATACAGATTTAATGCTTTGTAAAGTGCTTAAGGATGGTGTCTGGCACTGTAAGTACTATTTTTTATAGTAAGTACTATAAATTTTATCAGACTGTGCTGCCAAACCACCACCAAGCTCTGCCTTAGTGTAGCTTTTCCCCCAAAACAAAGCCTAGAATGAAGTTTCAGGGGCAAGGCCAGGCGCAGTGGCTCACACGTGTAATCCCAGCCGAGGCGGGTGGATCAGAAGGTCAGGTGTTCCAGATCAGCCTGGCCAACATAGTGAAATCCGGTCTCTACTAAAATTACAAAAAATTAGCCTGGCATGGTGGCTGACACTTATAATCCCAGCTACTTGGGAGGCTGAGGCAGGAGAATCGCTTCAACCTGGGAAGTGGAAGTTGCAGTGAGCCGAGATGGCACCACTGCACTCCAGCCCCGGTGACAGTGCGAGACTCCATCTCGAAAAATAAAGATTCAGGTGCAAATGGTTTAAGTGGGGAAGTGACACAGGGAAGGGCAGGGAGCCAGTACAGGGTGTGATGATGAGTAAGCTGCCACTGCAGGCAATGGGGCTCCTTCACAATCATCCTTTGAAAAACCCATGGAACGCTACTCAAAATTCTCTCTCACCGAGGGACAAGAACACCAACATGCTTATCCACCAGCTCATCCCTCATTGGCTGAGGGCTGCTCCAAGATTTTCTCCTTGACATTTGGCATTGCCTGCCTGCCCCGTGGTTGGTCAAAAACACACAGGTGGTTGTTCCCTTTAATGAGAACTATCCACCAAAGCTTTAGGGAGCATCCTGCAGGCACACTGCCCACAGGGTCTGCTGTAACTTGTGACAACTTTGTAGCACTCCAGGTGGAAAAATTTGGTAGTTATCAACTTTTGTTTTTACTGTTTTTGTTTTTGTTTTTGGAGACAGGGTCTGTTCTGCTGCCCAGGCTGGAGTGCAGTGCTGTGATCTCGACTCACTGCAGCCTTGACCTCCAAGTTTGAGGATCTTCCCACCTCAGCCTCTCGAGTAGCTGGTACCACAGTTGCGCACCACCATGCCTGGCTAATTTTTTTTTTGTTTTTTTTAGTAGAGTCAAGGTCTCACTATATTGCCCAGGCTTCCACTCTTGCTAATCCAAACAATACTGTAGTCCATCATTTTGCATATGTGCACATGTATCGACAGGGTATATTCCTAAAAGTAGAACTGCTGGGCCAAAGGGTGTATGCATTTGTCATTTTGATGGATACACTCAAATCCAGCAGCCTGTGAAATCGCCTGTCCTTTGCACTCTTGCCAACATTCATGTTAACACTCTCTGATCCTTGTCTGTCTGGTAGATGAAAAAATAGTACTCACATTTTTAAATTTCATTTTTAAAATTCTCATTGAGGTTGGCATCTTTTCATGTATTTGAAAGCCATCTGTACTCCTAATAAGTTAATGAATCTACACAATAACCAATGAAAGCTGCTGATAGTACACAAAGACAACCAGGCATCCTGTGCCGCCTGCCAAGAGAACACAGCACACCCATGAAATGGTCTTGCCAAAAAAATCAAGCATGAGTCTGACCAAGCCTCTAAATGTAATCACCATTTATAGAAAACACAGGGGACAGAGGGGCATAGTACGTGACACATGGGATTGCAATTACCAAAATACAGACTCGGGGAAATCCTCAGGACAAATGACTCCATTTATTTAACAAATGAAATGGAAGGGGAAGGAGAGGTAGGGAAAGAGGCAGAGATTGTACATTAAAAGAGGCTTTAATATACAGTAGGATGAACCACTGGACTTCCACATCCAGGAAAATGGAGTAGATGTACTTTTCCCTATTTCTCCTGCTAAGTAAAACTAAGAACCTTTGACACTGTATATAAAATAAGAATAAGCAGGGCCCGGTGGCTCACGCCTGTAATCCTGCACGTTGGGAGGCCGAGGCGAGTGGATCACCTGAGGTCAGGAGTTCAAGACCAGCCTGGCCGACATGGTGAAACCCCGTCCCTAAAAAAAAATACATAAATAAAAAATAAAATAAGAATAAGAGGCCGGGCGCAGTGGCTCACACCTGTAATCCCAGCACTTTGGGAGGCCAAGGCAGACAGATCACGAGGTCAAGAGGTTGAGACCATCCTGGCCAACATGGTGAAACCCTGTCTCTACTCAAAATTCAAAAATTAGCAGGGCGTGGCGGCATGCGCCTGTGGTCCTAGCTACTCAGGAGGCTGAGGCAGGAGAATCGCTTGAACCCAGGAGGCAGAGGTTACAGTGAGCCGACATCGAGCCACTGCACTCCAGCCTGGGCGACTCATCCATCTCAAAAATAAATAAATAAAATAAGAATAAGAAAACTCAGGCTGGGCACGGTGGCTCATGCCTGTAATCCTAGCACTTTGGGAGGCTGAGGCAGGCAGATCTCTTGAGGCCAGGAGTTTGAGAGCAGCCTGGCTAACACAACAAAACCCTGTATCTACCAAAAATACAAAAATTAGCTGGGCATGGTGGCTTATGCCTGTGATCCCAGCTGCTCAGGAGGCTGAGGCATGAGAATCACCTGAACCCAGGAGGGAGAGGTTGCAGTGAGCCGAGCTCATGCCATTGTGAGACTCTGTCTCAAGGAACTTGAGACTCAAGGAACTCTGTAGTTCCTTGACCACTGGGCTCCAGCAGAAGTGATGCTTTTTGTCTTCTGAAGCTGGGTCATAAAAAGACAATGCAGGCCAGGTGCAGTGGCTCCCACCACTTTGGCAGGCCAAGGAGGGCGGATCACCTGAGGTCAGGAATTTGAGATCATCCTGGCCAATATGGTGAAACCCCATCTCTACTAAAAATACAAAAAAAAAAAAGCCTGGTGTTGACGCACACCTCTAATCCCAGCTACCTGGGAGGCTGAGGCACGAGAACCACTTGAACCCGGAGGCAGAAGTTTCAGTGAGCCAAGATCATGCCATTGTACTCCAGCCTGGGCGACAGAGCAAGACTGTATCTAAAAAAAAAAAAAAAAAAAAAAAAGACAAAGCATTTCCCCTTTGCTCTCCTGGGACCCTTGCCCTTGGAACGCAGCCACCATGGTGTGTGTGTGTTTGTTTCTTGAGACGGAGTCTCGCTCTGTCGCTAGGCTGGAGTGCAGTGGCGTGATCTCGGCTCACTGCAACCTCCGCCTCCTGGGTTCAAGCGATTCTCCTGCCTCAGCCTCCTGAGTAACTGGGACCACAGGCGCATGCCACCACACCCTGCTAATTTTTGAATTTTGAGTAGAGACAGGGTTTCACCATGTTGGCCAGGATGGTCTCAATCTCCTGACCTCGTGATCTGTCTGCCTTGGCCTCCCAAAGTGCTGATATTACAGGCATGAGCCACGGTGCCCAGTTCCCAGCCACCATGTTTTAAGAAATACCAAACTAGTCCACACCAAGAGACCAGGGAGGGAGACCATAAGAAGTGTTCCAGTTTATTTTAGGTCCAACCGCGGTCCCAGTATCAAGCACCAGATATGTGAGTGAAAACACCTCCAGCCAATCCTGGCCACAGCCCTTGAGTGTTTCCAGCTGAGGCCCGAGATGTTCTACAGCAGAAGCAGGTGGTTTTCACTAACCCAGCCCGAATCCCTGATTCACAGACTGTCTGAGCACAGTGAAATAATTGTTTTATGCCGTTCCGTTTTGGGGCGGAATCGTAAGTGGAACACCATGGCCAGTGGAATGTGGTGCAGTTTTGTCTGTGCTTGTTTTCAGCCTTGGCTTTAAGAGTGTCCCCACCCATCCCTCTGCCCCGCCAAAGTCTCAGAGCTCTGCGATGAGAACATGCCCTAGGTGTCCACTGGTCCCAGAACAAAGAGACACACAGAATAAACCACAGTCCAACTTTTTTTTTTTTCCTGAGACAGAGACTCCCTCTGTCACCCAGCCTAGAGCGGAGTAGCGCAATCTCGGCTCACTGCAACATCCACCTCCCCAGTTCAAGCGATTCTCGTGTCAGCCTCCCAAGTAGCTGGGAATACAAGCGTGTGTCACGTCCAGCTAATTTTTGTATTTTTAGTAGAGACGGAGTTTCTCCATGTTGGCTGGGCTGATCTCAAACACCTGACCTCAAGTAATCTGCCCCCTCTTGGCCTCCCAAAGTGCTGGGATTACAGGAGTGAACCACCGTGGCCAGCCCTAAGTCCAACTATTATGGTCTGAATTGTGTCTCCCCAAATTCATACAAGGATGTTCTAAACCCCAGCACCACAGAATGGGACTGCATTTGGAGACAAGACCTTTTATTATTATTTTTATTTATTTATTTATTTATTTATTTTGAGACGAGGTTTTGCTCTTCTTGCCCAGGCTGGAGTGCAATGGCACAATCTCGGCTCACTGCACCCTCTGCCTCCAGAGTTCAAGTGATTCTCCTGCCTCAGCCTCCGAAGTAGCTGGGATTACAGGTGCGCACAACCACGCCAGGCTAATTTTTGTATTTTTACTAGAGACAGGGCTTCTCCATATTGGTCAGGCTGATCTCGAACTCCTGATCTCAGGTGATCTGCCCGCCTCAGCCGCCCAAAGTGCTGGGATTACCGGCGTGAGCCACCGCACCCGGCCAACAAGACCTTTTAAAAGAAGTGATTAAGTTAGAATGCACAATAAAGATTCGTTGAGTGAATGACTGTTGTTGTTGAAACTGCTCTGCTAAATTCTTCCCTTGGCATCTAGGGCATCTATGGAGATGTGCTGCTCAGACTCTTCAAGAGAATCTGCTATGAAGAGGGTAGTTGTGTGACCACCTCCAGCTTCGACGCTTTCAGACCTGCTGCAGTGTTCATGCTGAGGCCACCATCTTTCTGGGCTGCTCCCAACCAGGAACTGAGCACAATGGGATTACTAGGTGTGATGTTTAATATTGAGTGTCAACTTGATTGGATGGAAGGATGAAAAGTATTGTTACTGGGTGTGTCTGCGAGGGTGTTGCCAAAGGAGATTAACGTTTGAGTCAGTGGACTGGGAGAGGCAGACCCACCCTCAATCTGGATGGGTACCATCTAATCAGCTGCCAGCACAGCTACGTTAAAAGCAGGCAGAGGGGCCGGGTGCAGTGGTTTATGTCTCTAATCCCAGCAGTTTAGGAGGCTGATGTGCGCCGATCACCTGAAGTCAGGAGTTTGAGACCAGCCTGGCCAATAGGGAGAAACCCCGTCTCTACTAAATATACGAAAATTAGCCAGGCATGGTGGCCCATGCCTGTAATCCCAGCTACTCAGAAGGCTGAGACAGGAGAATCACTTGAACCTGGGGGGCGGAGGGTGCAGTGAGCCAAGACTGCTGCCACTGCACTCCAGCCTGGGAGACAGAGTGAAAAAGAGAGAGAGAGAGAGAGAGAGAAGAGGGAGGGAGGGAGGGAGGGAGGGAAGGAGGAAGGAATCAGACAGAAGAAGGTGGAAGAACTAGACTGGCTAAGTCTTGTGGCCTCCATCTTTCTCCCATGCTGGATGCTTCCTGCCCTCGAACATCAGACTCTTAAGTGCTTCAGCTTTTGGACTCTTGGACTTACACCAGTGATTTGCCAGGGCCTCTCAGGGCTTCAACCGCAGACTAAAGGCTGCACTATCATCTTCCCTACTTTTGAGGTTTTGGGACTCAAACTGGTTTCTAGCCCCTCAGCTTGCAGACGGCCTATTGTGGGACTTCACCTTGTGATCCTGTGAGTTGACTCTCCTTGATAAACTCCCTTTTATATATACAGCTATCCTATTAGTCCTGCCCCTCTAAGGAACCCTGACTAATACACTAGGGATGCATTAATGTTGCCCAATACAGGACTCCTCTAGTGGGCATTACTCGCTCTGGGACTTCCCACTGGCCTAGCGAAGGCTTTCTGAAAGATGCTGGCCATTTGTCAATGTACTACTGCTCAGCTCCAGATTCATTCTGCTCTACACACTGGAGATGAACTGTACTCCTTTGCAGTGAGATGCTGAGCTTTGACAGGAGTCAGTGCTGGAAGATACTTTCAGAGAGGAGAGGAGGTTTCTGTGTGTATGTGTAGGTCTGTGCACACGCACGCGCACAAGCTGTTCTTGCTCCTGTGTTGTGGTTGCTTAGCCATGAGCCCAGTGTGCCTAGCCTAGACCAACACTGCAGCCCTCAGGCTTGGGGACCATCTTCCAGCAATCCTCCCGATGCAGATGCCTCAAGCTTTAGGCCTCACATCTGTAAATGTGCCCCAATTCCACCTGCCCACAAGTCTCAGCTCCCTTGGCTGTCTGAGGGTTGTTCCTGCTTACCCAGTGACTATGGACCAGCTCTGGCTATAGGCAACCCACCTGACTTCTTGCCACCCAGTGGGCTGCAACCAACCACACCTTCTCCAGTGAGGTCTGAACCCCACTTGGGGAGGGCACCCCCTTCGAAGTGTATCTTTCCTTGGGGACTCTCCTTGGATAACTTTTAAAGGTCTCTTTGCATCTTTATTTTTGTTTTTATTTTTTTGAGACAAGGTCTTGCTCTGTTGCTCAGACTGTAGTGCAGTGGTGAGATCTTGGCTCACTGAAGCCACCACCTCCCGGGTTCAAGCGATTCTTCTGCCTCAGCCTCCCTAGTAGCTGGGGTTACAGGGGTGTGCCACCAAGCCTGGCTAATTTTTGTGTTTTTAGTAGAGACTGGGTTTCCATGTTGGCTAGGCTGGTCTTGTACTCCTGACTTCAGGTGATCTGCCCACCTCAGCCTCCCAAAGTGCTGGGATTACAGATATGAGCCACACACCCAGCCTTTGCATCTTTATAGTTACTCTCCTGTGTCAGATTAATAATTTTTTAATATTAAACAACCCCTGTTTAAATTGCTTTGTGGTTTCTGTCTCCTGATGGGACTCAGAATGATCCAGAGGCCGTGAAGTCTGAGTTCGTTCCTATGTAGTTCTCCTTTCTTCCCTTCCCTTCTTCCACGGGTGTCAGAGTTGCACCACAGTCTGAAGCTTCTCCCAACCTACTCCTGCTTCCTCTCTCTTTTATCTCTCACAGGCATTACCCACAAAAAATCTCTTCTCATGGTTCATTCCTTCTTGGCATTTGCTTCTCAAAGAACCCAAATGGATGGCCGGGCGCAGCAGCTCACACCTATAATCCCAGTACTTTGGGAGGTCAAGGCGGGTGATCACCTGAGAAGTTTGAGACCAGCCTGACCAACATGGAGAAACCCTGTCTGTACTAAAAATACAAAAAATTAATCAGGCGTGGTGGCACATCCCTGTAATCCCAGCTACTCAGGAGGCTGAGGTAGGAGAAGTGCCTGTAATCCCAGCTACTCAGGAGGCTGAGGTAAGAGAATCGCTTTTACCCGGGAGGCAGAGGTTGCTATGAGCCAAGAGCATGCCATTGCACTCCAGCCTGGGCAACAAGAGCGAAACTCTGTCTCAAAAAACAACAACAAAAAAGAAGAACCCAGATGGACACAGGTTCCCATCACACTTAGAATAAAACCCCCAGCATTTTGAGAGGCTGAGGCAGGAGGATCACTTGAGGCCAGGAGTTCCAGACCAGACTGGGCACCCAGCACTTTGAGAGGCCAAGGCACGAGATGAGTGAATGCAGTGCCACCTCTTCCTAGAGGCCTTCACCTGCCACTCCCCAATCCCCTTTAGCCTGCCCCCTCATGCTGCTTCGTTTTGTTTCTTCGTGGCACTTACTACCATGTAACAAACAACGTACTGCACTTATGTCTTCATTTTTCTATCTCTCTGCATAGAGGAATGTCTCCTCCATGAGCTCAGGGTCTTTGCCTGCCTTGTTCACTGCTGCATCCCCAGGGCCTGGATTAGAACCTGGCACACAGTAGGTGCTCAATAAGTATTTGTTAATTAGCAGAATAAAGGAGTATCCTCACCTTTGATTAAGCCACTTCCTCCACCCCAATGCCTTCCCTTCTCCTTGCCTTTCCTAATCCCACCTAAGCTTTGGCCGTAGCCCACACCACCCCCCCCCCACTCCTCCAGGAAGCCCTCCCTGACTATCTGAGTTCTAAGCCCTTCTTGCTCCTCACCTGTTACAATGCTTAATTTTAGGTGCCAGGTAAAGTCTGAAGTGGAGGTTAGAGGCAGAAGAGAACAAACCAGTTTTATTGGGTTAAGGGCAAGGGAGGGGAGGGGAGGGGCCGCCAGAGGCTCCCAGCCAGGGTGGAGCCGCTGGGAGACAGCTGAGGATGCAAGTCACTTCTTCCACTCCTTCTTCTCGTAGTCCCAGCGGGAGGCCAGGCCGTGCACGGGATTGACCTTCATGTCCAGCATGCGCTGCAGCTGCTGGGCTTTCCACTCATCCGTCAAGGTGATAGGCTTTGGAGGATACACTGCAGGGAGTGCATGGGGTGGGGGAACAAGGGGGGCTCAGGATCCTGCCAGCCTTCCTCCACCAGCCAGGGTCTCCAGCCACAGGGTTGGGGTATCTTGCACTGAGGAGCTCCCTCCACCCTCTCTAGCCCCGCACCAGACTCTCTCCTAAAGCCTCGTCCCAGGCACCTCTGGGTTCTTATCCCAGCTTGGCCTTAGACTCCAAGGACGGTGGGCACTGGGCCAACGTTCCTCCCAACTCAGTTGCCTCACCTACCTCTGTGGCCCATGGTAATAAGAGCACTGATTTGAAGACTGCAAATCCCAGCTCCACCACTCCCTTGCTCTGTGACCTTCAACAAGACACTTCACCTTTCTGAGCCTCAGTTTCCTTACCGGTCAAAAGCAGGTCCTATCTAGTAGGATTGTGGGGACTATTTCTAAAGCTGTTGGCACAATGTTAGACAAAGATTAAGCACCTGATACATGTTACCTACTGTAATTATATAATTACTGAGTTTGTTCCCACTCACTGGGCAGGGTCCAGGATGAAATAATTCCTTATACTTTCTAAGGGGGTTGAGAGTAGGAAGTAGGTAAGACTGTTCACTTTAAAAATATGGGGACAGGCTGGGCACAGTGGCTCATGCCTGTAATCCCAGCACTTTGGGAGGCTGAGGCGGGTGGATCATGAGGTCAAGAGTTCAAGACCAGCCTGGCCAACATGCTGGAACCCCATCTCTACTAAGAATACAAAAATTACCCGAGTGTGGTGGCAGGCGCCTGTAATCCCAGCTACTTGGGAGGCTGAGGCAGGAGAATTGATTGAACCCAGGAGGCAGAGGTTGCAGTGAGCCAAGATCATGCCACTGCATTCCAGCCTGGGTGACAGAACAAGACTCCGTCTCAAAAATATATGTACATCTATCCCTTCCAGGATGCACGGGAGGTGCTGAGCCTTCCACTGGTCCACCAGAGGGATGGGCAGTTAAAATAAAAATTGTTGGAGTCTACCCCCAGAGTGTCTGACTAGTGGGGGCGAGAATGTGCATTTCTAGCAAGTTCCTAGGTGGTGCTTATTGGTACACAGAGAACACTTTCAGAACCACTCTTCAGAGGTAATAAAAGTTTAGCTGTACATGTGACTACCCAGCTAAAGACCACATTTCCCAGCTTCCCCTGTCGCCAGGTGTGGTGGTGTCATTATTTCTCAGCCTATAGTATGTGAGGAGAAGTGGTATGTGCAACTTTTAGGCCTCAAAGAGGAGCATATCTTCCCTTTCCTGCTTTTCCTTGGCTGGAATGTAGGCTTGATGGCAGGAGCTGGAGCAGCCATCTTGTGTGTCAAGGATGCAGAGCAACAAAACAGAAGGAGCCTGCATTGAGGAGTCCCCACATTTGTCTGGATTGCATCTCTGCCTTTTGTTGTGAGAAAGCAATAAACCACGATCTCATTTAAGCTCTTGTAAGTTGGGGACTCTTTGTTACAGCAGCTGAAACAATATACTGAAAAACAGGCCAGGCATGGTGGCTCATGTCTGTAATTCTAGCCTTTGGGAGTCCAAAGCAGGCAGATCACTTGAGGCCAGGAGTTCAAGACCAGCATGGTGAAACCTCGTCTCTACTAAAAATACAAAAATTAGCTGGGTGTGGTGGCGCACTCCTGTAGTCTCAGCTACTCAAGAGGCTAAGGCAGGGGAATCACTTGAACCTGGGAGACAGAGGTTCAGTATATATATACACTAAAAAACACACAGTTCATACACAACAATCTAACACCACCATTCATGACTATAAGCCAAACACGGGCCTACAGCCCTCTCTCATTAAATCCTCTTAAGTACCCTGAGATGAACCATTACTATTCCCATCTTACAGATGAGGAAACTGAGGCCCAGAGAGGTAGCATTCTTATATTCAAACCTAGACAGCCATGCTCTGCCCTTCACCCTACACCTCTTCAGGAAATTTTCAACTCTTCAGACGAGTGCCAGCATGGTTCCTTTAAGAAACTGGCTGGTGGCCATGACCACAAGGGCACAGCCCAGGACTGCAGCCAGATGAGGTGTTGCCACTCACTGTAGACCCGCTGCCACCAAATCAGCAGAGCTGTGAATCCACAGAAGAAGAAGACGCAGCCCATCACTGTCTTCCACTCATTGGAGCGACGGTTCATCTCCGCAAAGGTCTGATGGTACTGGAGCCGGTACACTGGAGGCAGGTGGGTGTGGGGAAGGGCCTCAGGTGCATCCACTCTAAGTGATCCCTGTCTCCCGCTCCCTGGAGCAGATGCTGTTCATTCAGCAGATTCTTACTGAGCATGTACTATATGCACAGAATGGTCGGGAACAGGTGACAGCAGTGAATGAGCCAGATGAAAATCCCCACCCTTGTGGAGCTTAGACGGGGAGACGATGGCAAATGCTTCAGGCAAACTGTTGGGTGGCCAGGGAAGGTGTCTCAGAGGAGGTAACATTGGAGCTGAGGCTTGAAAAAGCAGTGGGAGAAAGTTGGTGAAAACTGGAAGGAAGTGCAAAGACCCTGAAGCAGGAAGTGGGTAGGGAAAGACTGAAGTGAGGACCACTGTGGCTGGAGTGAAATGAGCAAAAAACACAGAATTTAGCCGGGCACGGCGGCTCACGCCTGTAATCCCAGCACTTGGGGAGGCTGAGGCGGACAAATCACAACGTCTGGAGTTCGAGACCAGCCTGGCCAAGATGGTGAAACCCCGTCTCCGCTAAAAAACACAAAGATTAGGCCAGGCGCGGTGGCTCACGCCTGTAATCCTAGCACTTTGGGAGGCCGAGGTGGGTGGATCACCTGAGGTCACGAGTTCAAGACCAGCCTGGCCATCATGGTGAAACCCCATCTTTATTAAAAAACAAAACAAAACAAAACAAAACACAAAGATTAGCCAAGCGCGGTGGCGGGCACCTGTAATCCCAGCTACTTGGGAGGCTGAGGCAGGAGAGTCACTTGAACCCAGGAGGTAGAGGTTGCAGTGAGCCAAGATCACACCACTGCATTCCAGCCTGGGTGACAGAGCAAGACTCCGTCTCAAACAAACAAAGAAATAGTATTGAGGAGAGTGAATTTGAGGCAAGGAAGTGACAAGATTGTGCTTTTATTTGATTCAATTTTTTTTTAATTTTTAATTTTTTGTTAGAGACGGGGTTTTACCATGACCAGGATGGTCTCGATCTCCTGACCTCATGATCTGCTCACCTTGGCCTCCCAAAGTGCTGGGATTACAGGCGTGAGCCACCGCGCCCAGCCTGACTCAAACTTTCATCAGAACTGTTCCTGACTTTTTCTTCCTCCATACTAATATTTGTATTCCTTTGTTTTCTTATTTACTGCTTATCTTTTCTTCTAGGCTTCAGTGCACTGTTACATTGTTCATATGATGTAAGTTCACTGTTACATTCCCAATACCTAGAACAGTGCCTCAAAGCAGGCCTTTAATGGTTATTCCCAGGACAAATGAGTGAATGAGAGTGCCGCTGGAGAATCCTAAAAAATCACGCAGGCTCACTGCCCTCAAAGACATCAGACTTCCTGGTGACAGGCTTTCCAGCCTGAGGGAGTTGCTAATGGAAGGGAGGGAGAGAAGTGGGGCTGGAGTTTAGAGGAGTTTTCTTAGAGGAGTGTAGGCAGAACTAAAGATGGCACACCAAGAAATACACATTTGGTACAAAAATTAGCTGGGCATGGTGTCAGGTGCCTGTAGCCCCAGCTACTCGGGAGGCTGAGGTAGGAAAATCACTTGAACCCAGGAGGCGGAGGTTGCAGCCAGCCAAGATTGCACCACTGCACTCCATACTGGGCAACAGAAGGGAGATTCTGTCTCAAAAAAAAAAAAAAAAAAAGAAATACACATTTGGTGTCTGCCCCCAGTTCCTGCACAAGAGCTTCTGAAACCCTTGGAACTCAGTGGACAGAGGTGAGAGGAGTATGTCTTTAAAACATTTATTAAAAATTTCTTTTTTGAGACAGGGCCTCACTCTGTCACTCAGGCTAGAGTGCAATGGCACAATCGTAGCTCACCACAGCCTTGACATCTCAGGTGATCCTCCCACCTCAGCCCAATTAGTAGCTGGGAACGCAGGTGCACACCACCACACCCAGCTTATTTTTGTATTTTGTGTAGGGATAAGGTTTCACCATGTTGCCCAGGCTGATCTTGAATTCCTGGGCCCAATCGATCTGCCTGCCTTGGCCTCCCAAAGTGCTGGAATAACAGGCATGAACCACCACACAAGACCTTTTAAAAAAAATTATTATTTTTTTTTTTGAGACGGAGTCTGGCTCTGTCTCCCAAGCTAGAGTGCAGTGGCATGATCTCGGTCACTCCAACCTCCACTTCCTGGGTTCGAGTGATTCTCCTGCCTCAGCCTCCCAAGTAGCTGGGACTACGGGTGTGCACCACCATACCCAGCTAAAGAGTCGGGCGTGGTGGCTCACACCTGTAATCCCAACACTTTGGGAGGCTGAGGCGGGCAGATCATGAGGTCAGGAGGTCGAGACCAGTCTGGCCAATATGGTGAAGCCCTGTCTCTACAAAAAATACAAAAAAGTCTGGGTGCAGTGGCTCATGCCTGTTATCCCAGCACTTTGGGAGGCCGAGGCGGGTGGATCACTTAAGGTCAGGAGTTCGAGACCAGCCTGACCAACATGGTGAAACCCCGTCTCTACTAAAAAAAATATAAAATTAGCCAGGCGTGGTGGTGCACACCTATAATCCCCAGCTACTTGGGAGGCTGAGGCAGTAGAATCACTTGAGCCCAGGAGGTGGAGGTTGCAGTGAGTCAAGATTGTGCCATTGCACTCCAGCCTGGGCAACAAGAGCAAAACTCTGTCTCAAAAAAAAAAAAATACAAAAATTAGCCAGGTGTGGTGGCATCACCTATAGTCCCAGCTACTCGGGAAGCCAAAACAGGAGGATTGCTTGAGCCCAGGAGGCAGAGGTTGCAGTGAGTTGAGATGGGGCTACTATACTCCAGCCTGGGTGACAAAGACCTTGTCTCAAAAAAAAAAAAAAAAAAAAAGAAAAGAAAAAGAACTTGTTAACTCAGCTGTGATACTACACTGCAACTCACCAAGCATCCCACCAAATCTTCAGTTTACCTAATGTGGTACAGCAGCTAAGGGTGAAACCCTGGCGCCTGTCTGTGTGGTTTCAAATCTTGCCTCCACACTCTCAAGCCATGTGACCATTGCAAGTGGCTGTGCCTCAATGAGCCTCAGTCTCTCAAATGTGAGCTAATGAGAGCACCTACCTCCACAGTGGTGCCTGCTACATGTAAGTGTGCAGTACCTACTAGGGATGGTGTGCATTACCATCTTGCTTGGGGAATGTCTTCCTTCCTTCCTTCCTTCCTTCCTTCCTTCCTTCCTTCTTTCCTTCCTTCCTTCTTTCCTTCCTTCCTCCCTCCCTCCCTTACCTCCTTCCCTCCTTCCTTCCCTCCTTCCCTCCTTCCTTCCTTCTCTCTCTTTTCTTTCTATTTTTTTTCCTTTTTTTTTTTTTTTTTTTTTTTGTGAGACAGGCTCTCACTCTGTTACCCAGGCTGGAGTGCAACGCAGTAGCACAATCACAGCTCACTGCAGCCTCAACTCCCCTGGGCTCAAGCGATCCTCCTGCCTCAGCCTCCCAAATAGCTGGGACCACAGGCGTGTGCCACCATGCTCAGATAAAGAGTGTCAATTTCTGGAATGGATGAAGAGAAGACCAAGATTGTGGGGAGCGGGGAGCTGAGAGAGGGCTGGAAATGCAAGCTCACAGGCAGGAACAGAGCCTGGTTGGCTCACAGCTGCATTCCCAGTGCATGGTATTGTAGTAGATGCTCAGTAAGATGTTGACTGAATGAATGAAGGTGAGAAGCATGAGCCTTTCCCCACCAGGAATTCCCTGAAATGCTGGACGTCAGGCTGAGTATTCCCATTCATGGAATGAGAATCAGGTGCTCCAAATATCAAAGGGTCAGCCCAGGGGTGCTCTCGTGGGCATGAAAAGGACCACACATCCCTTCAGCCTCAGGGTCAGAGGGCTGCTCCCCAACCACCTTATCTGCCTCCCTGTCCCATCTCCTGGACACCACTCAATGCCAGGACCCTCCACGGTCTGCTGCTTCCCCATGCAGTTCCTACTCCCTGGCAGTGCCCTCCTCTTCACTTTTCAAGGCCAGCCAGCTGCAATGTGCCCTCCTTTGAGAGGCCCACCAGGATTTCACCTCACAGTCCTTGAACACACGTCACCCTAGCCACATATTCTGTATTACAATTATTGGGTCTGTGTTGGTTTTCATGGGACTGGGAGCACCATGGGGGTAGGAACGATCCAGGTGATTCACCTCCTGTCCCCAGCAATGCCTAGCATCAGGCTGTGCACAAATAGGTGGGTGAATAAAGAAATGAACAAGGGCTGGACGCAGTGGCTCATGCCTGTAATCCCAGCACCTTGGGAGGCTGAGGCGGGTGGATCATGAGGTCAGGAGATTGAGACCATCCTGGCCAACATGGTGAAACCCTGTCTCTACTAAAATACAAAAAATTAGATGGCCATGGTGGCACACACCTGTAGTCACAGCTACTCGGGAGGCTGAGACGGGGAATCTCTTGAATCCAGGCGACAAAGGTTACAGTGAGCCAAGATCGCGCCACTCCACTCCAGCTTGGCGACAGAGCAAGACTCCATTTCAAAAAAAAAGAAATGGACAAATGCGTGACCTTCACCCCTCAGGTGTTTGGAGGTTTCTGGGTGTCCTGGGGCCATTCTCTGCCCTCTGATCCCTGACAGGCCCTAATTTCCAAAGTCAGCCCCCAGCCCACTCTCTCCAGCCAGCCCCACCCTGACACCTACGGGCCACCTTTTCGGCATGGCTCAGCTGGGTCCAGCTTCCCTTCTCCTTCTCCTTCAGGGCCTGCTGTTCAGCATTGAGCTCTGTGCAGAAAGGCTCTTCTGGCATGGGGTAGGAGCGCTGGGCATACCAGTTGGCATAGGGGGGCATCTTCCCCTCACCACGGGCTGCAGACACAAAGAAGGGAGCTGAGCCCAGGCTGCCCCTGGGACACCCTATCTCTAACCATATTAATAAAGAAGGCATTTGTTGAGCACCTACTTGTGCCAGGAGCCATTCTAAAGCTTCAGGTGAGTGGACTCATTTACTCCACGTCACTCTGAGCCAGGTGATATTTTCATCTCCATTTTACAGATGAAGAGACTGAGTAACCCAGCCTGGCCAACATGGTGAGACCCTGTCTCTACCAAAAATACAAAGATTAGCCTTTATCCCAGCTCCTCAGGAGACAGAGGCTGCAGGGAGCCAAAATGACGCCATTGCACTCCAGCCTGGAGACAGAGCAAGACTCCATCTCAAAAAAAGAAAAGAAAAGAAAGAAAGAAACAGAGCAGTTAAATGACTTGCTGAAATTCACAGAGCAAGAATTACCAGGCCGGCACAGTGGCTCACTCCTGTAATCCCAGCACTTTGGGAAACTGAGGCAGGTGGCTCACCTGAGGTCAGGAGTTTGAGACCAGCTTGGCCAACATGGTGAAACCCTGTCTCTACTAAAAATACAAAAAAATTAGCTGGGGGTGGTGCCGCATGTCTGTAATCCCAGCTACTTGGGAGGCTGACTTGAACCCAGGAGGCAGAGGTTGCAGTGAGCTGCGATAGAGCCATTAGACTCCAGCCTGGGCACCAAGAGTGAAACTCCATCTCACAAACAAAAACAAAATAAAGCCAGGCGCAGTGGCTTATGCCTGTAATCCCAGCACTCTGGGAGGCCAAGGCTGGTGGATCACCTGAGGTCAGGAGTTCGAAATCAGCCTGGTCAACACGGTGAAACTCCGTGTCTACTAAAAATACAAAAATTAGCTGGCGTGGTGGTGTGTGCCTATAATCCCAGCTACTTGAGAGGCTGAGGCAGAAGAATCGCTTGAACCCAGGAGGCAGAAGTTGCAGTGAGCCGAAATCGTGGCATCGTACTGCAGCCTGGGTGACAAGAGCAAGATTCTGTCTTAAAAAAAAAATTAGCTGGGCATGGTGGCGTGTGCCTGTTATCCCAGCTACTCAGGAGGCTGAGGCAGGAGAATCACTTAAACCCAGGAGGCGGAGGTTGAAGTGAGCTGGAATCATGCCACTGCACTCCAGCCTGGGCGACAGAGCAATACTCTGTCTAAAGGAAAAAAAAAAAAAAAAAAAAAAAGGAGGTCCAGGGCTCCAATTCAGTCCCTCTGGTTTCAAATTCCACGTTCTTTGGGAATATCTGAGGTCAGGAGGTCCTATCAGGCAGAGGCAATGGGTGGGTAAAGATTCAGTGACAGAAACCTGAGATGCCAGGTGTGAAATTGCCCAGCAAATTGTAAAGCATTCTGCACATCCCTTTAATGCATGGCCAAGAACCCAGCTTTGGAGTCAGCTGGGTTTGAACTTCAGTTCCACTTTCTCCCAGATCCAACAAGCCCCTTTACCTTGCTGTGCTTCAACATCCTTGTCGGAAAAGTGGGGATAACAAGAGAACCTAACTCATTTATGTGGGAAGCTTCAAGAGAATACACTCAGGCCGGGCCGGGCATGGTGGCTCACGCCTGTAATCCCAGCACTTTGGGAGGGTGAGGTAGGCAGATCCCTTGGGCCCAGGAGTTCAAGACCAGCCTGGGCAACATGGGGAGACCCTATATCTACAGTTTTTAAAAATAAGCTGGGCATGGTGGCACTTGCCTATAGTTCCAGCTACTGAGGAGGCTGAGGTGGAAGGCTTGCCTGAGCCTGAGTAGTCGAGTCTGCCATGAGCTGTGATGGCACCACTGCCCTCCAGCCTGGGCAATAGAGTGAGACTCTGTCTCAAAAAAAAAAAAAAAAAAAAGAGCTGGGCGCAGTGGCTCAAGCTTGTAATTCCAGCACTTTGGGAGGCCAAAGTGGGCGGATCACAAGGTCAGGAGTTTGAGACCAGCCTGTCCAATATGATGAAACCCCATTTCTACTAAAAAATACAAAAATTAGCTGGGCGTGGTGGTGCACCATGCCTATAGTCCCAGCTACTCCGGAGGCTAAGGCGGGGGAATCACTTGAACCCAGGAGGCAGAGGATGCAGTGAGCCGAGATCATGCCACTGCACTCCAGCCTGGGCAATAGAGTGAAACTCTGTCTCAAAAAAAAAAAAAAAAGAATACACTTAAAAGGCTTCCTGAGGCTGGGCGCACTGGCTCACACCTGTAATCTCAGCACCTTGGGAGGCCGAGGCTGGCAGATCACGAGGTCAGGAGATCGAGACCATCCTGGCTAACACGGTGAAACCCTGTCTCTACTAAAAAAAAATGCAAAAAAATTAGCCAGGCGTGGTGGTGTGCTCCTGTAGTCCCAGCTACTTGAGAGGCTGAGGCAGAAGAATCACTTGAACCCGGGAGGCCGAGGTGGCAGTAAGCCGAGATTGCACCTGCACACTCCAGCCTGGATGACAGAGCGAGACTCCATCTCGAAAAAAAAAAAAAAAAAAAGGCTTCCCTTGGTGCCTGGTACACAGCAGATGTTCAGTAAATCATTCTGTTTATGGAGATTGGTTTTACTACTGGCCTCCACTCCTGGAAGCTTTCCATGACGGCTAAGCCCTCAAGCACTCCCTATGGGCGTCCAGGGTGCCCAGAATATGGCCAGACATTAGGCAGGGTCTCAACAAAGATTCTCTTCACAGCAGAGGTGCCCACAAGGAGGGCCCTAGTACCCCCTTAATGGGAGAGTGTTGGAGCTGCCTGGGGCAAGGAATCCTGCCTCTTCTAATATTTAGATCTTTGGGCCTCAGTTTCTTCATCTTGAGAAAGGGAGATTACACCGCGTCCACCCCACATGGTTGTTGTGAAGTATAAATGCTAATCCACATAAAATGTTTACCACAGCTTGGGGTACTAGTAAGGGCTCAATAACAAAGTTATCTTTGTTATTCTCCACCAGTCAGCAAGGCCCTTCTGCTATCTGGCTGAAGTCTCTCCTGCTTTAGGTCTCTTTCTTCTGACTAGCATTGAAGCTAGGGTCTGGGGAGGAGGAGCCAGGGTTGGCATCCTCTACCTCAGGGCACAAGGCCTAGGGGCCTGAGGTTAGGGGCTGGCTCCTAAGGATGCTTGGCATGGAGACAGGCACTGTCTGCTTACCCCTGGGCTCCATTTCCTGGAGAAACTTGGCCTTGGACCAAGGAATGGGATCATGGGAAGTGTGGTAGGAACAGGCCCACGGTAGCATGGAAGGGCAAAGGGGGCAGCCTGCAGAGGGGAGCCCTGCCGCTAGCTCTGGAGTTAGACTGGGAGGCAGGAGTCCAGGTCTCACCGGGGGCTTCTGGGCTGTGCATCTCTCGTCTTCCACGTCTACCTTTCCTCAGCATCAAGCTCCAGGCAGCTCTGGAGAGCATCTAGGGGCATGGAGGTACAGATGAGTTCTGCCCCTACATCGCCCTTGGCCCCCACACCACAGGGCCAGATGGAGAAACCCTTTCCACGGGTATGGTAGTGGCAGGGGTCCCAGGGTTTCAAGGTTACCCTCATGCCCTTGACCCTTCTCATTTTGTCCAATATCCCTGGGGATGGGAGTGGTCAATGGGGGTCCTAGACCTTTGGAGCCCCTTCTTGGGACCTCAATTCACCATCTGAGAAGTGGGAGGAGGCCTAAC
This sequence comes from Cacajao melanocephalus, assembly GCA_963573385.1. Lineage (NCBI taxonomy): Eukaryota > Metazoa > Chordata > Mammalia > Primates > Pitheciidae > Cacajao > Cacajao melanocephalus. The sequence continues at coordinate 148,361 of CAUYLG010025581.1, forward strand.
TCTTGGGGCAGGGTCTCAGGCATGTGAGGCTGAGGGCTTGGGTTCTGGTGCCAGACCCAGCTCAGTCTGGCCAGACTGGAGAACCCCCCTCAGTTATTTGCTTCCCAGAGGAAACTGGGTGGGGGTCCAGGTGGAGAGGGAGCAGGTCCTGAGGCTCTCTTCCCCACAGGGCCATCTGCAGAGGCCTCTGCACCGGCAGAACAGACAGACCGTCGGCCCCCACCCCTTCCCCCCTAATTGGGTGCCTACGTGCACACAGAGCCTGTTTTGCTGGATCTGGTGGGGGGGTGGGGGACTGAGCTCAGCCAGACTGGCTCAGCCCAGTGCCCCACCCCCAGAGAAGACTCAGGGTTTGGCATCCATGGGGGTGGGGGGGGGCTTTAGAGGACGGGGACTTAACTGGCTCAGAGGGAGGGAGACACACACCTGGGGAGAAGAAAGAGGTCCCACATCTAGGGGGAGAGAGGGGCACCCAATAAATAGAGTGGGGGAGGGGGCACACCACAGGTAATAAGTGGGAGGGGGCAGCCTGCACTTCTGGGAAAGAGGGGCTCAGGCCAGTGATTATGATGAGTGGGTGGGAGAGCCCCACATATCTAGAGACGGAGGGTGTAATCTGTATTTGGGGGAAGAGATGGCACTCATATGCAGAGGATAACTCCCAGGGAGTCCTCAACTCTGACCTGCAAGAAGCCCCGCTATGACAGGGACCACTCGGAGCACGACCCTGGCGGCGAGGTCAGGAGACCGAGCCGCGCCCCCAACCCGCACAGGCTTGGGTAACGGGGTCCTCCCCCAACTCACTCACCTCGCCGGCTTCGCAGCAGGAATGCGACCTGGGTCTGCCCAGCCAGCAACTGAAAACCCGCTCCGGAGGGACCTGAGCGCGGGTGCCCGCCCCCGCCCCTCCCCGCAGCCTTTCCCAGGGCCGCCCCCGCGTGGGAACGTCCTGTTTCGGCCCGGCGTGGGAGCGCCCAGCCCGCGTCCCTGGGGGCACCCTGGCCCACAGCGTTGGGGGAAGGACTACAGAGTGACTCCTGAATCAGCGTTCCTACCCCTGGGGGTCCTGCCTCTGGAGACCCTCTGCAGACAGTAGTCGCATGAGCAGGGTGTCCCTGCCTCCACCACCCATCCCTCCTTGCTGTTTCTACCACGTGGGATGTTCTCTTCAGGCCTTTGCAGACTCAAATCTTGCCAACCTTCCAGCCTGGCGCAAGGCCTCCTACTGCAGAAGCATCTATTAGGCCGGTCGCGGTGGCTTACACCACCCAGCACTTTGGGAGGCAGAGGCGGGTGGATCACCTGAGGTCAGGAGTTTGAGACCAGCCTGGCCAGAATGGTGAAACCCCATCTCTACTAAAAATACAAAAGTTGGCAGGGCGCGGTGGCTTACGCCTGTAATCCCAGCACTTTGGGAGGCCGAGGTGGGCGGATCACGAGGTCAAGAGATCGAGACCATCCTGGCCAACATGGTGAAACCCCGTCTCTACTAAAAATACAAAAATTAGCCGGGCGTGGTGGCACACGCTTGTGGTCCCAGCTACTCGGGAGGCTGAGGTGGAAGAATTGCTTGAACCCAGGAGGTGGAGGTTGCAGTGAGCCAAGATTGCGCCACTGCACTCCAGCCTGGCAACACAGCAAGACTCCATCTCAAAAAAAAAATAATAAAATAAAATAAAATAAAAAAGAACCACCCCGGCCAGGCGCGGTGGCTCCTTCAAGAACCTGGAGGACAGTGTGCCTTGTCTTTTTTTTTTTTAAGCTTTGTAGAGACAGGGTCTCACTATGTTGCCCAGGATGGTATTGAACTCCTGAGCTCAAGAGATCCTCCTGCTTTGGTCTCCCAAAGTGCTGGGATTATAGGCGTGAGCCACCATGCAAGGCCTAAGGTCATGAGTCTTGCCAGACCTTTTTCAGGATGGCTGGGAGGGTGGTGGGTGCACTGGAGTGAGTGGCCTGTGTCTATGCATGGCTCTACTTCAGCCACTCTGAGTGGCCAAGTGGCACCACTTCTGGGCCTCAGTTTCTTCCGTCTCCTCAGTTTCATAGAGCCTCTCAAGGGAAGGCATCTGGGGAAGGCGACCCTCTGTTCTTCTGTGCGCTCTTCCGCCCCCGCCTCTGTGGGAACTTCAGGCTCCCGAAGTTGAGTGTTGCTGTGATAAGGAACATCTGTGGGGAAAGCCTACCCTCCCCTGGGCTGAGGGCCATGGGGCGGAGGCAGGCCCTGAGCGGCTCGTGGGGACTATAGCCTGCAGGGCGATCGTGGAGCCTCCTTTCGAGGTCCTGAACCTGGGAACAGATGGACTGTCCCTTAAGGCTGGCCACTCGGGGTCCCAGAGCCAAGGAATAAGGGTCTTCTCCTGGAACTGTGGTGCGTCCAATGGTGTAGGGGGCTCCAGACGGGGGATTTCAGGCCACTCCTCGGGATAGGCCCAACATGTGAGAGCTCTGGGATGGGACAGGCTGAGACCTGCCAATAGCAGGGATGGCAGCTTGCACTCACTCCGTCAGCTCCAGGGAGCCCCTAGATTCTGCCCAGAAGCAAAGACCTGAGCCACGGCCTCAGCATCGCCCTGCCAGCAGGACCCCACCCGCGTTGGCCTCCCAAAATGCTAGGATTACAGACATGAGCCACCGCGCCTGGGCTGTTGGTGCAATTGTTAATCATACTTTTGAAAAACCTCAAGCCAGGCATAGTGATACGTGCCTGTAGCTACTCGGGAGGCCGAGGTGCTTGAATCTAGGAGTTAGAGCCCAGCCTGGATAACATAGCAAGAACCCGTTTCTAAAAAATAAAAAATTTCACCAGGTATGGTGGCTCACACCTGTAATCCCAGCACTTTGGGAGGCTCAGGCAGGTGGATCATGAGGTCAGGAGTTCAAGACCAGCCTGGTCAAGATGGTGAAACCTGGTCTCTACTAAAAATACAAAAAAAAAAAAAAAATTAGCTGGGCGTGGTGGTGGACGCCTGTAATCCCAGCTACTCAAGAGGCTGAGACAGAGAATTGCTTGAACCTGGGAGGCAGAGGCTGCAGTGAGCTGAGATTGTGCCACTGCACTCCAGCCTGGGCAAGAGAGCGAGATCACGCCACTGCACTCCAGCCTGAGTGAAACAGCGTGACTGCATCACACACACACAAATTTGTTTATTTATTTATTTATTCATTGTCTATCTAATTTCTCTTGAGACTTATTCTCTGGCCTATGATTTATTTAGAAGTGTATTGCTTAATTTCCAAATATTTAGGGGTTTTCCAGACATTTTTCAGTTTTTTTTTTTTTTTTTTTTGAGACAGGGAGTGTCTCTGTCTATCGCCCAGGCTGAAGTACAGTGCTGCTATCGTGGTTCACAGCAACCTCCACCTCCCTGGTTCAAGTGATTCTCGAGCCTCAGCCTCTTGAGTAGCTGGGATTACAGGTGACCCGCACCACGCCCACTAACTTTTATACTTTTAGTAGAGACAGGGTTTCACCATGTTGGCCAGGCTGGTAACTTTTTAATTTTTTTGTAGACATGGAATCTCTATGTTCCCCAGGCTTGATTTCTTGATTTCTAGTGTAATTCCATTTTGATCAGAGAAATATCACCTAAATTTTTAAACATTTGTTAAATATAAAGGCCCAGAATATGGTCTGTCTTGGTGAATGTTCCATGTGCACGTGAAAAGAATGTTTTGTGCCACTATTTGGTGGCACTCTTTAGAAATATCAGTTAAGTCATAGGCCAGGCGAGGTGGCTCACACCTGTAATCACAGCACTTTGGAAGGCTGAGGCAGGTGGATCACCTGAGGTCAGTGTAAGGCCAGCTGCCTTGCCGGGAGGCCAGACACACCCACTTATTCTGCACCTAGCGCCTATCTCTGCACGCAGCACCAGCCCCGGAACACGGCATGCACCTCTGCGCACATGCTCTCCTGGAAGGCTCCGGCTGATGCAACCCCAGCCGAGCTTGTATTAGGAAAACCCGCCCAACAATCTACCCACCAATAGCGGCCTGTCCTGTCTCAATCCTGCTCCCCCGTAACCAGTCAGAGTGCCCTGCTACCCCTCGGTCCCTATAGCTGTAAAAACCCCACGTCCCAGGAAGTCAGCACAACTTCTCTGGCCCCCTTTTCCCGGACCATAGAACCTCGCCCGGGAGCTGAATAAACTTTAATTTTCTTATACTGGCCTCAGTTTCCTCATTTTAAACCCAGCAATAACCCTTACA
>CAUYLG010025582.1:0-61942 GCA_963573385.1 Cacajao melanocephalus
CTACTTCTGTTTTCTCAGTTCTTTGAGTTTAGCTTTTTAAGAAGATATAGGTGAAGGGGAGGAAAGCAGCAAATCACACTGCCACGTGTGTACCTATGCAACAATCTTGCATGTTCTTCACATGTACCCCAAAACATAAAACACAATAAAAATTAAAAAAAAAAAAAAGAAAGAAAAATAAAGCAGATTCAGCAGAGAGGGAGTGGGGAAAAGAGAGTCTTTCAGTTTATGTAGAGACATCAGAGAAGGCCTTGTTCACAAGGGCTTTGCACAGAAGCCTGGGGAGCAGGAAGGAGCGATACCTGGGGAAGAGTGGTCCCAGGAAGAGGAAGGCAAAAAAAGAAAGACCCCAGGTGGAGATGTGCTGCAGACCAACAAGGAAATTAGCGTGTGCAGTGGTATTATCAAACATGAAAATGTAAGAGAGGTCAGAGACATAGTAGAAGACCAGATCAGGTAGGAACTTGTGAACCATGGCAGCAACTAGGGCTCTGAGAACTATGGAAAGAGAGGCAGTCAGTGTGGGCCGTGGCTATGAGAAGACTTAAGCTTTTCAGGGACCACCCTGGATGTGCTACTGAAAATAAACTGCACAGGTAGCAGGGAAAAGCAGGGAGGTCAGTTAGAAGGCTCCCACATGATTATTATTCCAGGAGAGAGAGGACAGTGACTCGGACCAGGAGATGGCAGTGGAGGTGAGAAAGGGAAAACAGAACTCACTTGCTACAGGAAGGCTCATCCTCTCTCCACCCCTGTGTTTGCACCACTATAGCACTTTCACCTGTATTTTAAGTGTCTTCTACCTCCATTGATTCTGAGCTCCTTGAAGCAAGGACCATATTTCATGCATTTCTTTCTTCTTATTATTATTATTATACTTTAAGCTCTGGGGTACATGTGCAGAAATGGTTTGTTACATAGGTATACACGTGCCATGGTGGTTTGCATTTCTATAACCTGAGAACTTAACCTGCTGCTCAGTGCATGGAACACAGTCCTAATAAAATGAACAAACGATTGTTAACCTCCTAACATGCCAGGTACCATAGGGGTGAATATGACCCTAGAGAATACAGCATTAGAAATTTATGTGATCCAAGAGTGACTCTGCAGTCTGTGGTTTGTCGTTTTGCTGAGGCACAAATTTAAATTATTTTCTTGAAGACTTGTCTGTAAGAAAAAGACACCTTCCTGGTGATTGAGACCCAATGACTACCCAGAATACACACCTCAATCCAACTTAGTTTTTCTCTCCTCTATTCTTAGTGGCATTTTTACCAGGGGGGTGTTTAGTGGGTTCATGTATTTCAAGATCCACAAAGACCTCCCACCTGAAAACCAATAATCAATTGCAAGATGCAGTCTCTACCTTCATCAGGCTCATATTTTAGTTGGGAGGCACACATTACAATAAAATATAAGTGGAATAATAAGATGGAAAATATGGAAAGAAGACAAAGAGGATATTTAATATATGGAAATAATGTATTATACCATATCGAAAGAATTAAAAAACAAACACTATATGATTATCTCAATAGATGCAGGAAATGCATTTGGCAAAATCCAACAGCCTTTCATAATTAAGATAAAAACCTTCAACAAGTTACGAATGAAAGGTAAAATCCTCAACATGCTAAAGGGCATCTCCGAAAAACCCACAGCTAGCATCATACTTAATGGTACAAAAACTGTATGCTTTCTCCCTAAGACCAGAAACAACAAAAGGGTATCCAGTTTCACCACTTTTATTCAACATTGTCTCAGATATCCAACACAGAGCAATAAGGAAAGAAAGTGATTAAAAGACATCCAGATTGTAAAAGAAAAACTAAAACTATATTCACAGATGATATGATCTTAAAAATGGAAAATCCTAAGGAATCCACTAGAAAAATTCTAGAACTGATAAGTGAGTTCAGTAAGGTTGCAGAATATAAAATCAACATAAAAAATCAATTGTATTTCTATGCATTAGCAATGAACAATCCAGAAGTGAAATTACAAACAAAATTCCATTTAAAATAACATCAAAAAGAATAACATGCTTAGAAATAAGTCTAACAAAAGAAGTACAAAACTTATACTCTGAAAACTATAAATTATTGCTGAAAGAAATAAAGATCTCAATAAATGGAAAGACATTCCCAGTTCATGGAACAGGAGACTTTATATTGTTAAGATGGCAAGACTCCCACGAATCGATCTACAAATTCAGTGCAATTTTTATCAAACTTCCAGATGGCTTCTTTTTAGAAATTGACAACATGATCTTAAAATTCATATATAAGAGACCCAGAATAGTCAAAACCCTCTTGAAAAAGAGAAATGAAATTGGAGGACTCACACATCTTGATTTCAAAACATACTACAAAGCTACAGTAATCATGATCATGTATTACTGAAATAAAAATGGACATATATAGATCAACAGAACAGAGAGTCTAAAAATAAATCCATATGTTTGTGATCAATTAGTTTTCAACAAGGATCTGTGACAACTCAATGGGGAAAGAATAATATTTCCAACAAATAGCGCTGGGTCAACCAAATGGCCAATGCAAAAGAATGAAATTGGACTCCTATGTCACATCACATGCAAAAAATAACGAAATGGATCAAATATCTAAAGGTGAGAACCAAGACTATAAAAGTATTAGAAGAAAACATAGAGGGTAAATCTTCATGACATTGGATTAGGTAATGGATTCTTAGATATGACACCACATGTGCGAGAAATAAAAGAAGAAAAATTAGACTAGGCACAGTGGTTCACACCTGTGATCCCAGCACTTTGGGAGGCCAAGGAGGGAGGATCACTTAAGTCCAGGAGTTCAAGAGAGTCTGGGAAACATGGTGAGACACCATCTCTACAAAAAATTTAAAATTTAGCCAGGCATTGTGGTGCATGCCTGTAGTCCCAGCTACTTGGGAGGCTGAGACACGAAGACTGCTTGAGCCCAGAAGGTCAACGTTGCAGTGAGCCATGCTCATGCCACTGCACTCCAGCCTGAGCTACAGAGCAAGACCCTGTCTCAAAAAAAAAAAAATGGCAAAAAATAGGTATTGGGCTTCTTCAAAAACGTTTTTGCTTAAGGGGACACTATCAAGAAAGTGAGAGATAACCCATGGAATGGGAGAAAATATTTGCAAACTGCATCTGATGAGGAATTTGTATCTAAAATACATAAAAGCACATTTAATAATTTTTTAAGAAGCCAGATAACTCAGTCAAAATGGGCAAAAAAGAAAAAATGCTGAACAGACATTTCTCCAAAGAAGATGGCCAGTTAGCACATTTGGAAGAGGCTCAGCATTGTTAATCATCAGGTAAATGCACACTGAAATCACCATGGAATACCACTTTGTAGCCAGTTGAATAGCTATAATCAAAAAGTCAGATAATAATAAGGTTGGTGAGGATGTGAAGAAATAAAAACCCTCACATATTTCTGATGGGAATGTAAGATGGTGTAACCACTATGGAAAATCATCTAGAAGTTTTTCAAAAAGTTAAAGGTATGGTTACCATTCCAGCAATTCTACTCCTAGGTGTACACCCAATAGAAATGAAAACGTATGTCCATACAAAAAGTTTTACATGAATGTTTACAGCAGCATAGACAAATGGTGGGGGAAAAAAATCCCTATATGTCCATCAGCTGATGAATGGATAAACAAAATGTGGTATATCCATAAAATGGAATAGTATTCAATCATTAAAAGGAAGGAAGTACATGGATGAATGTACTTCATTCATGTATGAATCTTGAAGACATTATGCTAAGTGAAAGAAGCTGCTCATGAAAGAGCACATATTATATAATTTTATTTATATTAAATGTCCAGAACAGGCAAATATATAAAGACAGAAAGTAGACTGGTGGTTGTTTAGGGTTAGGTGAGATGGGAAATTGGGATATGATAGTTAAAGGGAATGAGGTTTCTCTATTAGGTGATTAAAAGCTCTAAAATTTATTGCTATGATGGTTTTACAACTCTGGAATACTAAGAAACCATTGAATTGTATACTTTAAAAATTGTATGGTATGTGAATTATATCCCAATAAAAGCTATTACAAAAACAAAGAGATAAGGGAGTAGAGTGAAAAAAATCTAACACATTTAACCAGAGTTCCAAAAGTAGGAGAGGAGAGAAAATGACTGAGAGGCTAAGTTTGGAGAGGATTTTCCAGAACATATAAGAAATACCAATCCACAGATTCAGAAAGCCCAACAAATACCAAGAAGAATAAAATTGAAAAATAAAAACACCTTGATATGTGATATAGTGAAAGTACAGAACACCAAAGATAAAGGGAAAAAACATAAAAGCACTCATGGGAATATGACAAAGGGGAATGAGTTCCATAGACAGCTGATTTAGCAACAATGGAAGCCTGAGCATGGTGGAATTATATGTAAAATATACTGAAATAAAATTGCTACCAATCTAGATATGGATAAAATAAAGAAAAGTGAAAACTAGATAATTCCATTCTAGCAGAATAAGTTGACAGGGAGCTTTTTAGAGGAATATTTACTATAATTTTTGTGTGTAGTAAAAGAAAAGCTTTAGCACTGGAACCACAGGACCAGAATTTGCATCCTTCCCATTACTATTGGAGAAAATAAGAGTTAGGCAAGTCACAGAACTTCTTGGTAAATCAGTTTTCTTCATCTGTAACACAGAAACGTGTGTTCACTTATGGAACAGGGCTGGTACAAAGCTTGAATAGAATCACATATCCTAACAGTCTGAAATCTTTAAATAATGGGGCAACTTGCTATGTACTAATATAAAATTATCTCTAAGACATTTTGTTAATTGAAAAAGGAAGTTGCATTATAGTCTGTACAGTAGGCTATTACTTGTATATAAAGAGGAAGAAATGTGGCAAGTGTATACTTTTATGTGCATAGTACATTTTAGGATTCTTGAAAAATTTATAACTACAGTTACTTCTGGGTAGGAGAAGTAGATGGCTGCAAACAGGAAAAAGAGAGAGAGAGCTAGTTGAAATTTTTTATAATAACATTTAAAAAATAAAACCATAAAAGTTCTAGACAAAATATATGGCAATATATATTTTTATAACTTTATGACTTTCATCATCTTAAAGTCAAAGGCCTTTTAAAATGACACAAAACTGAGATATCATAAAAGAACAAATATAACAAATTCAAATAGCAAAAATTAAGTGTTCCTGCATGACAGTAAAAACATAACATCTTTTGTACCTTTAAAATTTTATATTTTGTAATTGCATGTACCACATACCACAAAATAAATAAAATCACATTTAAATACCTTTGAGTCTCTGACGTTCCATGGACCACATAAGATCTCTGTCCCTCTCTCTACATTACTATAATTCCAGGACCAGATCCTCTGAGCAGCAAAGCATCTCAACCTTCATTCCTCAACAGAGGACCTCCCCTAATCATGGCTATTTGGGAAAATGTGCTCTACCCTATTGAATTATCCCTTAACTCTAGGTGATGTTCCTGATACTTAAATTATTACTCTTCTAGCTCTGTGACATTCTGTAAACTACGTGAGCTAATGGCAGCAAAATAGTGGCAGCCAATTTGCATGTCATTTGATACTCTATTCCTGTGAGAACAAAATGTACCCCGGTTTCTCATCCGTAACTCCTATAAACGCCCAGATGTCTCCATCTTAGGCAGGTTGACCAAGACCCCTAGGAAAACCACTCACTAGTCTCCACTGAGGAATACACAGCCCCAACTCTGGCCCCAAAACTTCCAATCAAAGTCAACTCTGGCTTTTTCTTCCTTTTTAATCTTACCAGCTGTCACAGGATCCTCATTCCCTGCTAACAGCTAGCAACTCCTGACACAAATTTTGTCTGGCGCTGTTAGGCTCCTAGGAATAAAACATTTTCTTTCCTAGAACAACAAGGGACATATTAGTCCACTTTCAGCTCTATAGCTTCTAAATGAGTATATAAACTTTTTCTACAGGTTTCAATCTTGCCCTAAAGTGATGCCATTAAATGCATTTTAATTAAACAGAATGGTGCATCCGGAGAAGCATGCATGTATGTGGCACTGTCCATGGTTCTGGTCCTGCTTGCCAACCACTCCTAACCTGAGAGATCAATGACAACTGAGCAACCTCTTCCAAGAATTCTAAAAATATAGAAGAGAAAGGCAGCGGTGGGAGAAAAGGAAAGCAGGAAAAGGCAGAGAGGGAGAAAGAGAAAGAGAGAGAGAAAAAAGGCTATTTCAAAAGCAGAGACCACTGAAAGATTAATTAGCAAAATGAAAAAGAAGATTTCTGTTTTATTTTTCAAACTGTAGTTACTGAGAAGCCACAGTCAACCATAACTGAAATATGAACTACAAAATTCCCGAAGGAAAGTAAAAAAATTTATCAAGGAGACTGGGATTTGTTGGTGTTGATATAAGCAAATGAGTTCTTAGGGCTGGATGAGAACAGCAGGTAGGTCAAGATGCTAAGATTGAGTTGTACCAACGTTTTTATGATTTTTCTTTCATATCTTGCTGCAAATTAGGACTTATGTGTCACAATTGACATAGCTTCTTTCAGGCTCTTGTAAAAGTCCTCTCATACCTCCAACAGCTAAATTATTTTTCTCTTTGAGATACTGAAGAGCACTCCCTTCCTTGCCCCTGCCTCCTCTGCTCATACTTCCCTGGGGTCAGCACTGAGAGCATACACTGCCCAGAGTCACTCAGCCCTGCAGCTGCTGAACACTGACAAATTGCCAGTTCTTTCGGCAAATAACAATTTTTCATAGCTTATTTTCAAAACACTTGAACTCTATAATGTATGCTCACTCTGCTACAAAGAATTACAGAAAATTGATACACTCCTCAATCCCAAGAAGCAGAATTATTGTTCTTGGCCTTGTTGTTTACGTGCAGTCTGAGCTTCAGGGCACATGAGGAGAAACTGCAGAATCGAGAGCAATGTTCAAGGGGCTTGGAGTGTGAGATGGTTAAGAACTGCTCGGAGCCTGGTAGGAACTTTGCTGCAAAGTAATCACAGGCACTGGCATAGAGGTGTCACCGCTAGAAATCAAGGCCATCTGGAGTGTTCTGCATGGGAGAGAATTCTATTCAGTTCGCGTTAGTGGCCCTTTTTATTCTCAGTAGAATTTCTCAGTATTCAGAATGTCAGAGCTAAAATGGCACTTAAAGTCCATTTTTTTCCAAGCATGTTTTTCATTTACAAGCAAACAACAAAAACAACCCCTGAAACCCAGAGAAGTTGGGTGACTTCCACAGTCACAGAATTAGGAGATAATCAAGGCAGAAATCCAAGTCTCTGCTCCCAATCCAGGGTTTATTCATTACGCAATGATCACTCCAGCCCTGCCTCTCACTGTCCATGTGTCCTTGAGTAAGTTAATTGATTACCTCGTCTGTGCCCAAATTCTCTCATCTGTTAAAGAGGAACGCAATTAGCACCTCTCTTTTTGGGTTCACATAAGGATCAAATGAGGTAATTTATGTGAAGTGCCTAGCACAGCGTCTGGCTTATAGTATTCAATAAATGAGAATTCACATTATTATTATTAGTGTTATTATTAATTTCCATCTTACCTATGAAGAAACTAGGTATTAGAGTTTCAAGAAGACTTGGCAAGAGAACAACATTTTGAAATAATTGCTTTTGAGTTCTAAACCCTAACATGTTATAGATACTGAGATTAGTCCTCTCAGGAACATACTTCTTAGGACACGTGTATTGAAGCCAGCAAGACTGCACCTCAGACACCCACGATGCCCCAGGTAGTGAGCTGAGAATGCCCCAAGAGTCAGGAAGAAAACTGAACTTGAATTGTTCTTTACTCCCAGCTTCTTGATCCCCAAAACCTATGCTGGGGAATGAAGCCATCAGCAGACAGAATTCCTATATTTTGTGATTCTGACCCGGCTGTAGCTTCAATTGCTCAAAATCCAAATTTCTGTTCATCCTCTGACTTTACTGATGAAGCACAATAAATGTTTGAGGATTAATAAACATATTAATAAGAAAACAGAAATGAATTTACCAAGGATGCCTGGAAGATAAAAGAATAAATGTTGTTAGATGGAAAATATTAAAAGATATAAATAACTGTACATGAGGAAGATACAATTACCACTGCTGTTTTCCAAAAAAAAAAAAAAAAAGAAAAAAAAAGAAAACAAAAACAAAAAAAAAATGCCTCTTGCATCGGATTAAATTGCCCCTTTTACCTGTAAATAAACCAGAGATTTGACTCCTCTGCCATGGAATTCAGCCCTTAGTCTTGTGAATTAGGATCAGATTGTAATGCTGTCATCCAGTAAGTCTGGGATTATTTTCAGCCAATTCAGCAGCTGCTCACTCTTGGTTATATAGATCATCACCAAAAGTAACATATAAGAAAGAAGGCCCAGCTTTCACACACATCAGGAAAAAGAGAAAAGAAAGGGGAATATAACCTGAAGGTGGGACTCAATTAGACCGGCTCATGGCATTTACATACTTGAAGACTCAAAGAACCAGATCAAACTCCAACTCATACTCCCACGCACAGCTCAATCCTGAAGGCCTCGTTCCTCTAGCAGAAAAATCCATGTTAGGGCATGGAAGAGACAATATAGATAAGCAGAAAGGACGGCACCTTTCATTTTCTGGGCATTTTAGACATTGCAGGCCCTTCAGTGTACATGATTTTACCCAAGCTCTGTCCCAGCCCTGTGGTGTAGGGAGCAGATGTTGTCCAGTTAGATGTGGAAGCCGAGTTCCCAAGAAGTCCTGCAATTTGTCCAAATTGGGGATATTTTTCCCCAACGGCACCAGGGCAAGCATTCAAATTCAGGTTTTGTGGATCCAGGGCTAACATTGTTCATTATGCACATATAAAAATGATATTAATACAAAAATTAGCAAGGTGTGGTAAGCATGTGCCTGTGGTCCCAGCCACTCAGGAGGCTGAGGCAAGAGAATTGCTTGAGCCCAGGAAGCAGGCCCTATAGTGACCCAAGATCACCCCACTGCTCTCCAGCCTGAGTGACAAAGTGAGACTCCATCTCAAGAAATAAAAATGAAAATAAATAATAAAAATAAATTATATTGGAAACCCCTGCAGAAATCTCCCTGTCACCTCGATTCAGTAAGAGAAACCTAGCAGACCGTGGGAGTGGCACTCACAGAGGAAGGGATGAAATTGCCTGAGCACCTGCTACGAGCCAAGCACTACATACACCATATCCTCACACCAGCTCTGTAAAGGAGATGCCAATGTCCCTAGTTTACAGATCAGGAAACTGAGTCACAGCAAAGCAAAATAGCTTGCTTGGGTTTCAGTTTCCTCATGTATGAAATTGCAAGATTGAACTTGATGATCCGTCACATCCCATTTACCTCTAGGAATCTGTAATTTCAAGAAATGCAAAGAAGTTGCCTCCACCATGCAGTTCACCTTTCTGCCATCCCCACCAGCTTGCTTGCTGGTATGTTGTCTGAAGCCCTCCCAGACCAAGGAGAGGTGTCTCATGAGAAACAAGTAACCTAACGGAAGTTTCTTTTGTCTCTCTCCAAATAAAATATCCCACAGATCTCAGCACACAGCTCAGACCTACTAGCCCGTGGATTCCCATGGAAATGTGGCTCCCAGCCAAGCAACCCCATATGCTGAGTGGGAGGCCCCCATACACACAACCAGAACAAACTTCCTGAGAGCCCCACAGGGCCACCAGATTTCTGTGTGCCTCTCCACAGCCCACCTGCCTCGGCCCTCCAGTCCTCCCAGCAGGAACCCATAGTACCAGAGACCAAGCCACACTGCAGAGAGGATTTATGGAAGTGTCTGGCCTGACCAATGTTAATTTCCCTTTCCTGACATTAATAACAGCAGCAGCAGCAGCTACCATCTGTGCATCTTACCACGTGCCAAGCACTGACCTGAGTGCTTTCCACAGCCTGCCTCTTTCAGTCCTCATCACAACTCCATGCTCTATGCACTATTATTATCCCTGTTTTACAGATGAGAAAACTGAGGATAAGAGGTTAAATAACCGGTCTAATCTCCCACCACTAGTAAGTGATGGATTCAGGAGTCACATCCAGGTTTTTCTGACCTGACAGCTTACACTCATAACAACTTCCCCCAGGGCCTGGCACCATGCCTGGTGCTTACCAAGGGCGTGATGAAAAGCCAGTATGTCCATATGGCAGGAGGACAGGGAGCCCTTCAATGGAAGAGCGGTGGATCACACTGAGCTCCAGGAGGACATTCACATGTGCCTGCGGCCATACTGGGAGAAAAGCAGGCAGGCCCTAAACATGACACTGGGAAATGTACCACGACCCTTGCCGAGGATCAGAAATGAGTAGGGACGTCGGGTGGTCAGTAGTCCACACAGGCCTCTTCTTTCCTGAGTGTCAATGTACTCGACAGTCAAAATTTGCAAGGTTCAAAAACATACAAGGGAATCATCTCCAGAGAAACTCCTAAAAGGTAGGCTCGATATAGAGAAAAGAGAAAAATTCCGTTCATTCACTCAGCAAACAATCTTGAGCACCTACTGTGCACCAGTCTCTATGCAAGACATTCTCCTGGAGCCTGCAGTCTGTTGGAGAGAGACCCTGCCTAGAGCAACCTCAAAATATATGTCATGAATGACTGTGATGGATGCCATAGAGGAAAGGCAAATTGCGAGAGTATTCAATTTGATTTAGTTTGATGGGGTCATGCCAGGCCTAACGGAAAACATTTAAGCAGAAACATGAAAGGTGAGTAGGAGTTCATGGAGCGAAGGGAGCGTGGGAGTGAGAAAGCATCACAGCACGAAGGAAGAGCATGGGCAAAGCCCTGAAGTCTGCGTGCTGGAGGAAGGCTGGGGAGGCAGATTGTGGCAAGGTGGGTAGGAGGAGATGGGCCTAAGAGACACAGGACCTGAGCACAGAGCTCTGGGGGCTGTGTTTAGGGTATTTTATTATGTGTCAGGCATCGTGACAAGTCACTAGGCTGGCAAGAGACAGGAGCAGTTTTCCATTTTGGAAAGGTCTCACTGGCTGTTGTGCAGGGCATGGATGAGGGCTGTGGGAAGCTGGATGCAGGCAGATGAGTTATGAAGCTAATGCTTTCATCCAAGTAGGAGTGGAGGATAGCCTGGAGAGGATGGTAGATTGAGGTGTGGTGAGCTGTGTACTAAGTCTGGAGATATATTTGGTGGGAACTGGGGACGGGGGAGTAGCGAATAGGACAGAGAAGAGCTGGAGCCCAACATCTTCCCGTCTAGACCTTGCGTAGCTCCAGGGGCAATGGCCCAACATTGAGTTCTAGGATGTTCCTGAGGTCTCAGCCTCTCCAAACACCACTCCCCTATACTTGGAAAAAGCCAAGGGCAGCTCTGGGTGCTTGCTTCCCCAGCTTTCTCCCCAGTGTAGGCCCCATCCCCACTGACAGCTAAGTGGCTGTCTTCAACCAGAGCTCCTGGGGCAGGGGGAAGGAGGTGGCACCCCTGAGAGGAAAACGAGTGAAAAACCTCCCTCCCTTGGTGGAGGGGAAAAGAAGTATGTCATCAAAGTGCTTCACAAAAGGGAGAAATAAGATATCAAAAGGCAGGGAAATCCAGCCCAAACCCAGCCCAAATCCCAAATAAATGCTTTCTTTCTCTCTCTCTTTTTTTTAACTTACACTTTAGAATCAGGGGGTGCATGTGCAGGTGTGTTACACATGCATGATGCTGAGGTTTGGAGTATGAGGTTTGGAGTGTGAATGAATCCCTCACCCAGGTACTGAGCATATAATCCAGTGGGTAGTTTTCAACCCTTGCCCCCACCCCCCTCTTGTATTCCTCAGTGTCTATTGTTCTCATCTTTAAGGAGACATGAAATCAACCCAGGTGCCCATCAGTGGTGGACTGCATAAAGAAAATGTTACATATACACCGTGGAATACTATGCAGCCATAAGAAAGAATTAAATCACATCCTTTGCAGCAACTTGGACACAGCTGGAAACCATTATCCTAAGTGAACTAACACAGAAATGAAAAACCAGATACCATATGTTCTCACTTATCAGTGGGAAATAAATGCTTTTTAATTAAATAAAAATCTTGATATTGTCAGAAATACATACCCTGTCATTTCTAAGTACCATCCTTTATCTCATCTCAAACCGACTTTTCTAGGGCAGATCCGTAGACACATTTGCCCTTATCAAATGCTTGGATCCAGAAAAGAAGAGGCAGCAATAACTCCACCCATGGGAGGCGCCATGCCCAGCGGAGCCAACAGCTAAGGATGAGCCCTAGTGGCAGACCTGAGCCCTCCAAAGCTCACCTTCACTCACGCTTCACAGAGCAGGCCCCTGTTGTCTCACCCCACATCCACCCGAGGGCTATTAATGATGATAACAACTATAATTTATTGAGCAGCTCTTGAAAGCCAGACCAACATTTCAAATAAGGCTTGTACACCAGGTGAAGGATCTGAGACTCAGAAAAGTTAAGCAACTCGTGAGTGACTTAGTTAGGACTCGAACCCCAGGTCTGCCTGACTTCTGAGCCACACCCTAACCACATTGCTAAGCCTCCTACTGGGCCCCTGGGTCACCTCCCAGGTACTGTTGGCTAAGTCAGCTGAGGCGGGCAGAGGGATGAAGGAAGGGCCACAGTTTCCTCTTCAGCAATGAGAATAAGAATGATGGTCCTTACTTCCGGACCCTCCCAGACTGCAAGCCTCCTGTTGCCCACTGGGCTGGAAAACAGAGAGAAACAGCTGCAGAGCTAAAAGCCAAAGGTTCAGATGCTGGGCCCCCTGAGGCCACTGGAGTGCAGCTCTCAGAAAGGGAAGACCCTGGGAACCCCGAATCCAGGACTAAGGCTGACAGCGCTCCCGTCCTCTCTCCACTTGTCTCTAGGGCTGACTTCATTACCCTCCTTCAAGCCTTTGGTGGGAAGGCCTGCCCTGGCATGGTCCCACTGACCCCTAGGTTCTTCTAAGGCACAGAAAGGCAATGGAGCACAATGGTTAAGAGCAACGTCCTGGAGTCAGACCACCAGGATTAAAGCCTTAAGAACCTTGAGAAAAGCACTTCCCCTTTCTGAGTCTGAGTTTTCCCGTCTGCAATGTGGCACTCACTGAATGAGGCTGCTGCAAGGAATGGAGGAGATGATGCATGTAAAGCCTGGCACGCGGCAGGCTGTGTCAGCCGGCATCACACCTTCCACCCTGGAAGATGGCCCGTCCATCTGGGAGAACAAAGTTGACCATGTCAACCCTGCCAAGAGGCCTTTCTTGGGGTAGCTGTGCCCACGTCCACATGCAGAATAGGGCTAAACACCATCCCTCACCAGCACTGGAGCCTCAGGCCTTCAGGATCACCGTCTTTAGGTAACAGATGTGGAAATAGAGTCTCAGAAAGATTAAGTGGCTTACCCAAGGCTACACAGCCAGTGAAGACTGCTCCAGGAATCAAGCCCTATCCAGTGCATAGGCCATTGTTTCACACTCTCTGTTTGTGTCTTTCTATATGGAGTGTGCCAATGAGTACTTTGTCATTCATTTTTTAAGTCCATATCTTGGGCCAGAAACTATACTAGGCTTTGCCCTCAGAGATCTCATAGTCTTCTAGGGACAGATAAGCATGCCATCATGAACAGATGATTGCATTTTAGGGTAGAGGTACCTCACCAAGGGTCTGCACAAGGTCCGTTAGGGACACAAAGGAGACAGCAATCAACCCTGCTAGGGAAGGAGGGTCAAAAGCAGGGGCTGCCTGAGCCAGGTAGACTAATGTGCCTGGGAAGAGCATTCCAGACCCAGGAATTTGAGAGCTACTTTAAGGACAGCTAACTGGAGTGGCGACCTATGTCTTATGTTCTTGTCACTATGGGTCTATGGGGTGCCCTGGTCCACTCTCCTAGGATTCCCCCTGATTAATCTACAGCAGCAGTCCCCAGCTCTTTCCTCAGCCTGCCTAATACTCACCTGACCAGGAGGCACAAGTTTCCACAAAGTGCCACCCTCCAGGAGGCCACAAAGTCTGGGATTGCTCAGCTCCTGATACTGGCTCAAGAAGCCAATGAGGCTCAAGCAGCCTTGGCCTCTGCCTCACTTGGAACCCTCCCTCACCTTGTGTTTTCCTCCAGGGCTGCTTCTGGGTTGGGAGCTGGGGACCACCTGTCATGGTGACGTCAGGTTGAGGCCTACCACTTACCCCTAAGGGGCCTTCTCCAGATCCCAGCTTACCTGGCTGCTTTACTGTTATCAACAATTACTATTATGATTTTGTAATACCTCCTAGACTCCACGTCACAGCAAAATTAAAATGAATATTCTGCCCAGGGTCTGCATCTCAGGGTAACACATTACCCCAGAAAGATGGTGGAGTCAATCTCCTTCCTAACCTTCCTTGACTGAAATCATCAGCTCTTCCTAGGCTGATAATATTTTCCTTTGGAGAAATAAAAGAGCCTAAATGCTTCTACTCTGGAAAGCACAGATATTTCAGGATTATTTCAGGGACTAAATGTCTCTGTGGTAACCAGAGACTTTCTTCCCCTCCAAATGTGGGCCTGTGATAATTATTAAGACGATAGACAGGCTAGCTACTTTCCAGCAATCTATAAAGACTGCAGCAATATACCCCAAAGTATCCCCAGAGAAAAAAGAGTGAGATTAAATAATTTGAAGATAATTTCTTCCATGAAAAGAATAATGTTGCCATCAAAATGAAAACCCTTGTAATAAAACCAAATTATGCTGAGACTTTGGGAGCACTCTGCCTCTCTCCTATCATTTTGAGGCAGTGCTTCTGCAAAAACCGTGCTGGAATTGTCAGCACAGGGCTTGAATGAGAGGCAGAGATAGGAAGGTAGACACCCCCGCTGCCAGTCCCATAGTCAGTGTGCTCCAATGCGATAGAACACATGGGCCCCTGTCTAATATTATATGCCAAGCGAGTAGGCAAAAAACAGCAATTTGCTCCAGGGCCCAGGCCTAATATTATGTGCTAATATTAAGTCCCAAGGTCTAACATTAACAGAAAGAGCATGGTCAGCACCTAAGAAGTCAAAACCAACCTCTCTCAGGGGCCTCAAGGAAATCAGACCACCAGTATCCTAGAAACAGCAGCACTTCTTCCCCTTCTCCAGTAGGGTCCAGTTAGGTGGGCTGAAGCTTTCCCATTTGGTTTGGTGTCTGTACATGGAATAGACCCAGAGGCACGTCTCTCTGTGTTGGATTCCAGCGGGCTGAAGGCAGAGAAAGGCAGGAGGTGGAACTTGCAGGGGAAGGAGAGAGACAGTTGACAGGTTACCTCCAGAACCAAATTCTGCCAGGCCAGGGATTTGGGCAAATCATCAGCAAGCCTTCTCCAAAGCAAATTATATTTCTGTCCCAGCACAACATGCGAAAAGGCTGGAGTTTTTTTTCTTTATATGTAAGGACATATTTAAGATTGTATAACTTAAAACACAGGGACACATCATAGTGATTTTGGAAGCAGGATGAGGTGATGCCTCTTCCTCCAAAGCAGTTGAAACCAAAGTACAGCTATTGACACCCAAAGACCACAGCCTCAGGTGAAATATTTCTATGAATATTAAGACACTGCAGACAGAGAAGACAGACAGGAGTAGTCAGTGTGAGTTCTAAACCAAACATCAGGAACACAGACTCCCTGGCTTGCAGGATTTGGGTTGTGATGGGCAGCTTACCAGGCAGTGAGTAGTACTTATTTCCTGATATTCAATAATTTATCTGAGCCTCAAAAAGGATGGGAGAGGGGGATGTTGGTCTTTGCAACTAGCCAGAGAACAGTGAGAAAACGTGCAGAGCATGGCCTGAAGTTTCAGTATGAACTGGCACCAAAAGGACGCAGCCCCAAAGAGAAGTCTCTTTCCTCAAGTGCCAGCTCCTCCCTCTCCAGCAGCTGCAGGCTTCTGTGTGTACCTGACTTTCTCCCTACTCTGCATGTGACTTCTAGAGGCAGGTCTTAGTCATCAGGGTACACCCAGAGCCCAGTGGGTAAACAATGAATAAATCTCTCAGTCTAAGGCCTGAAGCTGGTGAGATTAGTGCAACTTGACTTTGTAGCTCCCAGCTCCCCCATGCCCATTCCTCCCCTGCTCTGCTGAGCTCCCTGCCTCTTTCCAATTCTGCTCTTCAGAAAGGACATTTGCTTACTTCTCAGGCAAATTTCTCCGCTCCAGGACTCCTCTGTTTTAAGCTGGGTGCCTGGGATGAAAGATATTGTTCCTATCTGAGGAATGCCTACCCTTTGCAGACTAACAGAGGCCGGCGGGTGTGGGGCATGGATGGTGCTGAGGAGAGATCGAGATTGAGATTGAAAAGCATTTGATCTAGCGCAAGTAAAAGGCAGAGAGAAAGCACAAAAAAGGACAGAGGAGCCTACAAGCCCCAAAACAAGGAGCACCGCATCCCCTGAGGGAGAGACCAAGGAGAGGATTAATCAAGGTTTTGATGCCAGATAGACCTAGATTCCAATCCTACCTCTGCTTTTTACTAGCATGTAATTTTTGACAAATTACTTGACCATTCTGAGCCATTTCATCCTGAGCACTATGGGAATGCTAATACCAGGTGCTCAGGACTGTTGTGAGGAGTAAGTGAGCTGGTACAGATAAATTATTCAGGGGAGTGCCTGGCACACAAGAAATTCAAGAGCTGGTAGCTGTTAAACTATTTGTACTTCTAAATCAAACAGGGGCCTCTGGTGTGCAAGTAAGGTATTTTCCTATGCTACAGGGCAGAACTGACTATTAAAATCTTTGAGATCCTCTTCATAGGAAGAGGTAAAAGCTTCTAGGATGTCCTAAGATCTGGAAAGAAAGGGGGAAGACAGCTTGAGGGGGGCAGGCGGCTTGATGTTAAGTCTGCTCACATAACACTACTCAGGTTATTTTTTTTTAATTTCAACTTGAAAAAAATGGCAAATTTTACACTATTACAGAAAAAGGGGAAAGAGCCATAACTTGTTTTATTGTTGCATATAGTCAATTTCATGCACTTTTGACAGTTATAGCATATCACTAGCACATAAGATTCTATGGCCCAGCCCCCAACATCTGGAACATCGGCACAATACATCATATTTGCACCATACAGAAAAACCCAAGGGTGAGTGCTTAAAACTGAAAGGACAAATCAGTTTCATCCCTGTTGCCAACCCCAACTGACTGGCAGGGGCAGCCTGGTGCCTTGTCTTGCAGGGGGCAGTGTCATAGTTGATTAGTGAGTGATGTGTGCCTTAGGCTCAGAATAGGGTACCAGAGGCTTCTTGATATGGTTTTTATATCAGTAGAGTCTATGCCAATTCTCCAGACACTTAGGAAAACCAGTAATAATGACCACATTCTGCTTAATGTTTGTGACAGCAAAGAGGGAGGCCTGGGGTCAGGATGGCCCAATGCTTAGAGCCAATCAGGAGGAGATGGAAAACAGAGTTTGGATAATTGGAATATGATGAAAGCCATCTTAACAAATAGCCTCTTTGATCAATGCACTCCTTAGGAAAAAAACTTTTTTAATCAGCAAATGTGACAATAGGTTGTGCTTGAGAGAATAAAGAACGATTATCTGACAAATTTCCTAAATCTTTGCCATCCTTGTGAAAAAATTAAGACAAGATGGGAATCAAGAAAAGCAAAGACAGGTCTCTGTCACCCTCCCCAAACCTTGATCAGGACTTTGGTTTAATTTCCAAATATTTAGCTTTTTTTCTTTTGATATACTATTGCTATTGATTTCCAGTTTAATTCCATTGTGGTGAGAGAAGGTATTCTGTATGACTTCAGTTTTTTGTTTTTTGTTTTTAATTTATTGAGACTTGTTTGATGGCCCCACATATGGCCTGTCTTGTTGTATACATATACTGTGGTAGATGGGGTAAGATGGCCATCAATTCTTTACCTCCCAATTAAAGATGGGGTCTCTTTCTCCATTCCTTGAGTCTGGGCTGGCCACATGGCTTGCTTTGGCCAATGGGACATTAGAAATGTAACATAAACAAAGGTTCTAAAAGTGTTTGCACACTGGGGCTTGGCTCCGAGACTGCATGTGAAAAAGCCTGAGCTAACCTACTGGAAGATGAGGTACCCTCTCCAATAACCTGCTAACCACCAGATGCTTGAGGGATCCTAGGTCATCCAGCCATTAGCCGACCTGCTGGCTGATGATAGATGCATGAGCAAGCCCAGCAGAGATCAGCCAAACCACATCAGACCAAGAGAACTGCCCAGCCAATCCTCAAAATAGTGGGAAATAATGAAGAGTGATTGCTTCAAGCCAGTAAGTTTTGGAGCACTTTGTTATACCATAAAAACCAATGGATATGTGAGTATATATGCATGTTATACAATATACATACACACAGGCCTCAGTTCCCCTCTTTCTCCCCTTTTTTCCACTTTGCATAATATACAGTATGGTTGTGCATAGTATATTCTGTGGTTGTTAATTTTATATTTAGGCTTCAGGTTATATGATATTAAGGCAGAATCGTCACTAAACTAGAGGAGGAATAATGCCACCTAGAGATGGAGTGACTGACGGCATTTGAAGCTTTCCCTTTGTGGAAGAAGGGTAAGCACATTTTAATTTTCACTGTGGATAGCTGCAGCAGTTAGAAAGGAGCCAGTTCTTGCCACAGCTGTTTAGGCGCCTGGGAATAAGGGAGTGTACGGATGCCACATGGGAAGAATGTGGTGAACACTGAGGACTGATAGTTCCACAGGCATTCTACCCTGCTTCTATCACAAAGAGCCTAGAAAGCTAAAAACCAGATTTCCATTCTCATTTGCAGCTAGAGTTTCTGAATGCAGTTTAGCTTCTGCTACCCAGATGTATTAAAGCGAAACAGAGAGTGGCACTGAGGATTTGTGGAGTGCCTGTGTTCCTGGTGTAGGTTGTGGCAAAGGTGGGGACAGGAGCTGTTTCCAGTTCTACAGGTTCCTGCCTGGGGCAGAGGCAGCACACCCCTGGTATCCTAACTCGGCAGTATAGCTTAGAGAGCCATGGCAGCCTAGAGTGTGCTTCTTTACCTCCCCAACAATTTCACAAGCCACTAAATATCCTGCTATATGTCCCTCTCTCTGCAACTGAACCCTGACTAGGCAAGAACCAAGTCTACGTTTATCAGATTAGACTAAAATTGAAAAGTTTCCCTTCCCACAAGCCAGCAAGTGGGAAACTTGTGAGACAAATTAGAACACTATTAGAGACTGCATTTTTCTGCTTATATGACTGTATTTTCATATATGCCTGCTAAATATGTATTATCTCATTTAATCCTTCCAACAACCCAACAAATTAAGGACTGTTATTACCTCCATTTCAAAGATCAGGTAGCAAACTCAGACTGTGCCCAGGGTGATGCCCAGAGCCAGGCTCATAACTAGACAGTGCACCCCCAGAGCCTTCTTCATCACTTTGCTGTTTCACCCCCAATTTTCCCCTCCCTGGTCTCTTGGCCACCACTCAGGTCCTCGGCACCCTTTGCTTCCTCCATTGTGGAAATGTGCCTGGGCATTCACACTGAGATGGGAGTAACCGCTAAGGGTGTAACCTGGGCAGCAGTGGTGTTTTCATTTCACTAGCATCAACATCCTCCTTGGCTGAGTCCCCATATTGCAGAATGCATCTAAGGATGAAATTTCAGGCCGCAGTAAGTAAGAACAAGATGTGTGGGTCCTTCCTGCAGTCTTGAAAATCACCCCCACCGTCCTCTTGTCTGAAAAGTGCCTTTCCAAGGGCTCACTCTGTCTCCCCACTAAACAGTCCCAACCCATGCACCTCCTCCCAACCTCCTTCATATGGAGAAGAATCTACCAAAAGCATCTCAGATGCACCTGACACCGTCTCCTCTCCTACCCCTAGCCAGGGTGTATCCAAGAGGCACCAATATGGGACTTTGGAAACAGCAGATGTGACAGAGGAGTGAGTCAGTGGCATATATGCTAAGGATAATATCCTCGACTCTCCATCAGCCACAGCGATGCAGCCTTATGGAGAAGCCTGGGGAAAACAGCAGTGAAACTGTGTCTCCATCAGCCCTGACTTTAATGGCTGAAATCCATAACTCTCCCCAGGTCGTCAAGGGAATGTGCTTAGGTGTGGGAACATCTGACAGGAAACTGAAATATTGATGAAGATAAGTTTGTAATATTTTTGACAAATAAGATGCCTTCTGATACTAGATTTTTAGTAGAAACAAGTTGTCAAAGTATAAGCAAAAATTTGCATCAAAAAAAGATTAAAAATGAGAAATGCTGTTCCTTCCGTTAATTTTTTCTTGTGGCTTGGGAGAATACTGGTGCTGAACGTTCATGGTGGAATGGCATCTGTAGTAGATGCCAATTAATCTTTCAGAGGAAACAAATCTGTGAATGAGTGAACATGAAATAGCTCAGAATCATAAGGAACGTGGCCTTCAACCTGAGATAGACATGAGTTCACATTCCTGTTCAAATCATCTCTAGTCCCCTCTGCAAGTTGTTTAACCTCTTGAGGCTTTCGTTCACTCATTTAAAGGGGGGAATAGCAATGCCTGCCTCTTAGGGTTGTCATGGGGGTCACATGCTCAAGCGACAATCTGACTGTGCTACTTCCACCCACAAAGCCTTCTGCAATGGATGCAGTGGTGTGTAACCCAGGTCCCCAAAGTGTGCACATTCAGTAACTATTTTTTATTTCCGTCATCATTTTCATGCCATAAAAATGCACCCCTTTAAATTATAATTCAGGGAGTTTGGGTATATTCACAAAGTTGTGCAACAATCATCATTATTTCCAGAACATTTCCATCACCCCAAAAAGATATCCTGATACCTCAAGGCCATTAGCAGCCAGTCCCTGTCCCGCTCCCCTCGCCCCTGGAAACCTCTAATCTACTTGCTGTCTCTATGGATTTGCCTATTCTGGATTTTCATATCAATGGATGCATGAAACACGTGGCCTTTCGTGTCTGCCTTCTTTTAAGTAGCATGTTTTCAAGGTTCCCCCATGTTGCAGAATGTATCAAAACTTCATTGCTTTTCATGCTAAATAATATTCCACTGTAAATACATGACATTTTGTTTATCCATTCATCAACTGATGAACATGTAGGGTTTTTTTCCCTCTCTTTGGGGCTATGATAGATAATGCTGCTATGAAAATTCATATACAAGTTTCTGTGGGGTCATGTTTCCAGTTTTCTTGGGTATATACTTAGGAGAGGAATTGCTGGGTCGTACAGTAACGCTACATTTAACTTTTTGCAGAACTGCCAGTCCGTTTTCCAAAGAAGGTGCACCATATTATTCACCCACTAGCAATGGATGAAGATTCCAATTTCTCCATATCCTTGCCAATATTTGTTACTGTCTTTTTTATTGCAGCCACACTAGGGGGTGCGAAGTGCCATCTCACTGTAGTTTTCATTTGCATTTCCCTGGTTAATGATGTCGAGCATCTTTTCATGTGCTTATTGGCCATGCGTATATCTTCTTTGGAAATTAAATCTTTTGCCTATTTTAATTGGGTTATCTTTTAACTGTTGCATTGTAGGAATTATTTTTACTTACGGATACTACACCCTTATCAGATATATGATTTGCAAATATTTTCTCCCATTCTGTGGGTTTTCTTTTTACTTTGTTGATGGTATCATTGGAAGCACTGAATTTTTTTAATTTTGATGAGGTCTAATTTACCCATTTTTTCTTTGGCTGCCTGTACTTTTGGCACCAATCACTAATTTTGCAAAGATACAAAGGGTTGTCTCCCTTGTGTCAACTCAGGACAACCCTGCAAGGCCACCCAACTCCAGAGCTCCCCATGGGATTTTCCGCAGCCTCTGCTGCAACTTCTTTGCCCTCTGCCCTCTCCTGCGTCCCTCAGCCCTTCATAGGTGTTATTGCCAAAAGCACTAACCAATAACATTCTGCATGAAAATATCAGCATCTCAGAGTCTGTTTCTTGGGGTACCCAACCTTAGACACTTTTAACGTTCCCTAAACCTCAAGACAGAGGGTCACTTCTTTGTCATGGTTTCAAGTCCTTCTGTGACATGGCCCCTGCCCAGTGTCCAGCCTCATCTCTACACGTTCTCCTCATTTGCTATGATTCAGCCACACTGAACTGTTTGTGCTTTCCCATAAATGCCATCTCTCTAGCCACCAGGCCTCTGCACTTGGAATTCCTTCCTCCTTCCTCCCTAACACCTACATCTATCCCCTCACCTGGCTGATACCCATCATCCATCCAAAATTATGACTCAGCTCAGTTCATCATCATTTCCACCAGGACCCTTGCCCTGACCCTCTGAGTGCTTCCACAGGCCCCTTCTCTCCCCAACTTTATGCTCACCATACTGTATTGTAATTCCTTCTTTATGACTTTGTCTCCACAACTTGACCTGAACCCCATGACGACTGGGATCCTTTAATTTACATCCTATCTCTAGAGGTGGCACAGAGCCTGACACTCATGAAGACTCAAAAATATGCAGTGCATGCGTGACACATGCAAAGTACAGAAGCAGCTCAGAGAAGGCGGCAACCAGCTAGGGACTGCTTCAGGAAGTGGGTAGCTCCTGCTCTGGGCTTCACAGTGGACAGGACTCCCCCAGGCTGGCAGTGGGAGGGCTCCATGACACCACCCCAGAGTTCTGGAGCTCACTTTGGCACCCCCATGATATATAGCTGGCACTACAGCAAAGCCTAATTCTCTCATTCACGCCACCCATCTCCAGCTGGGCCTCCTGGAGTCCAGCTGGGGCTAGCCCACCTACATTCGCAGGCTCCTGGTGCCTAGCAGTTTCCCAGATCCAGGTAAAAAATTTCTACTGGAAACTGCTAGAAATCAAACTACCCTTTCTAGGACATCCATAAAGCCTTGTCTAGCTGCCTAGAGATGGTTTTACAGGCATCCTTATCTGGGCTCTGCAGCAGTCGCCGGCACCAGGACAGACAGTTCCTTAGTTAATCATTCAAATATGAGGCCTGGGTTACATTAAAATGATGGATCTGTGGCTAGAAAATACATTCAAAATACCCTATGAAGCCTCAGCCTTCCCCTACACACTCTCACCTCAGATCCAGGCTGCTGCTTGAAGGTGGATGTGAGGCCCAGAACTAGGGAAAGGCCCGCAGGTGGCTGTTAGCTCCCCTAGAGTGTGGGCTTCCTCACCCTTGAAGTGTGCTGCCTGTGTGGACCTGTTTGTCTTGGAAGGGCTTATTATCACCAGGGTCACACTACTAGTAATTCACGGGCAGAGATTCAAACCCACGCTGTCCAAACTAGAGCCCATGCCCTTACCATTATGCTCTATTGTCAAATGATGTTTTGAGACTAGATCTTCCGGTTCTCACTCTACCTTCTCCATGCTGCCTCACATCCTCCGTATGAGCTGTGGTGCAAGGCCCAAGCCCCTCCAGCCCAGATATTCCTCCCTGCCTACTCGGTGCCAAGGCTAGAGTCAGTCCCACACCTGGGGGGCGCAGACCTGGGACAGCCCCTTGGCAGCAAGGCTGGCCACATCATTTCTGGGACCTCCTTCAGCTCAGCTCAGCTCGGGACACCACTGGATGGGCTATCCTTAAATGTGAGGACATGCTGGAGGGCAAAAGGACAAGGGAGTTGGGAAAATTGGCTCCAAGAGGCCAACACCAAATCTCACCCATCTCCACCTCCCAGTTTGTGGCTCAGAAAGATTTATGGTGCTGCACGG
Source organism: Cacajao melanocephalus (assembly GCA_963573385.1). Lineage (NCBI taxonomy): Eukaryota > Metazoa > Chordata > Mammalia > Primates > Pitheciidae > Cacajao > Cacajao melanocephalus. Next base: position 23,711 of record CAUYLG010025582.1, read on the forward strand.
ATGGGTCATTCTTGAGATAAAGTTCATAGATCTTGCAGCTGACAGGTCCTTTCAATCAGTGCTTCAGGAAAACTTCCACAGCTGATAAATGAGCCACCACTAAAGCCTCAGCAATGGGCTCCTAAAGGTCTCCATGCCTTAGGATTTCTCATTTATCCTCCAAAAGGGACACCCTCCATTGATGCCAAATAGAGCAAGGAAGAAGGCTGGAGTGCAGCTGTGAGAGGAAGCCTTCCCTGCCCAGCCCTATCCTGGACCCCACTCTGTATCCCCTCAGCAGATGTCAAGTGCACAGGGAGCATCCTTGGCACTCACTCACAAGGAGCCCTGCATACAGTTAGTATCCAGCCAAAATAACCTGCAGGGCAGATGCTAGGGGATGAACCAAAAAGACCTGGACTTTGGGATCCAAGAAAGCAAAGTCCAAGCTGATTGGTGGAGAGGAAGCCACACAGCATTTGGAGACATAAGGCTACAAGGAATTTTCACTGTGGCTAGCATTGCTAGTTGCCCATCTAATGTCCGTTCTCCCCTTCTTTCTCCCAAAGCAAACTCTGAGTTCGTTTGGAGCAGCAGCATGCCCAGGTAAAAATATTCATCTGCCCCAACTTGCTTGCAGCTGGGGCACTGCAAGAACGGTAAATGGTGCTCTAGTAAGGATTTCTGAAAAGGTTTTGCTTTCCTGTTACAGGCACTGTCTCTTCCACTTCCCCGCCCACCCCACCCCCCAAACCCCACCCCCACTTCTTTTTCAACCTGTTTTGCAGATGTCAAAAGAGTTATGGAGTACTTATCTCCCAACATGCTAAGGATGGGAGAACAGAAAGACAGCAGGACTTGGCCAGGTGGAGCTGCTGTGCCAGTCCTGGAAAGCCAGCCTCTGGACCTGTGGTTATGTAAGCAAATAGTCTACTCTTTGGAAAAGCCACTGTAGCCATTTTGCTGTCACCTGGAACCAAACACAATCCTGGGTGATAGAATCCAAGCTTGGAGAATTTTATCAAGTTCCTTAACCTCTCTTAAGCTTCAGCTTCCTTATCTATATTAAGGGAATAAGATAATATTCGCTCCCCATAGTACACTACCCACTATGCACAGGCACCATGCGGATGTTTAGCATGTGCCACCCACGAATTGAGAAAGTGACCATTGTATACATCAGGCAGAGGCAGCGCACACAATAACAACTGCTAAGGCTACCCCACAGGACTTCTGAATCAGATGCGACCACATGGGAGATTCCTTAGTCATGTAAACACGTACACGCATGCTTACCAAAGCCGACAAGCCCTGGTGCTTGCAGAGTTGAAACCAAGAAGAGGCCCTACTCTAAAAGCAGGAAGTAAGCTCCTGTGACTCATGCCTTCCACGCCCTCTCAGAGGGAAGGAGCAAATTAAAAGGGATTTCAACCCATTGTGCCAAATAGAGAGCAGCCAAGTGGCCACAGGTGAAACCAGGCCCTGCCAGATGACTCCACTTGAGGCATCCTTCAGAAGTGAGATCCTGCTTATCAAAGAGCTTGTGTTTTTTAAAAAAGAAAAAAGGTCCTGGGTGTATCTCCTGGCCCAGAGAAGACCCTGGGACAGAGAGCTCATCCTTTGTGGGGCGCCTTCCCTCCACTTACACTCCAGCCCCTTGAGCCTGCACGCAGTCAGGACATCTCCAGCACCAGCACCCGCCACCAGAAACCCAGAGCATCTCATGCTACAGGCCACTTCTGCCAGGCTGTGCCTGACTCCGAGGGCCTGAAGTAGCTGCCTTCCGTGTTTTAGGGCCTTCTCACGTTCATCTCCTCAAGCTCACAGAAGTGGCGCATCATCCATAGTTTACAGATCAGGGCACTGGCTCTGAGAGGTAAGGAGACTGCTCAAACCCACATGATCACCCTGCCCGAACTCAGGCTTGAAATCTCCTGATGACTCTAAAGCTTCCGATCTGAACCGCCATGCTGACCCGTCCTCTGCCAGAAACGATTCTTGCTCTCTCTGTCTTACACTCTAGCCCTCTCACTCTCTTTCTGGGTCTCTGCCTCTGTTTGTATATGGATGGTATCTCTTCTCTGGTCGTGTGTGTGTGTGTGTGTGTGTGTCTTTTTTATGCTTCTGCCTCCCTGTGTTTCTGTGCGTCTCTGCCTCTCACATTCTATCTCTTGCTCTGTGTGTATCTCATCCCCTTTCCCCCAGTCTCTGTCTGTCTCTGTCTCTCCTGTTGCTCCCTGTGACACTTTCTCTCTCAGGGGCATGTTTTTTCCCTCCTCTCCCACCCCTGCCCCCGCAGCACACCAGACTGTACCTGCGTCTTTGTCTGACCCTGTTCCTTAGAAACATACACAGGGATCACCTGTCCTGTTAGTAGTTGTGTCTCAAGTTCCCAGAAACACACAACATAGATGATGAATATACTCTTGTTGAAGGAGTGACTGTTGAACACACTGAAAACGGAGAATGAAAGACTCTCAACACTGGGAAGGACAGTGGGGTCTTTCCTAGAGGTAGCTGGAAACCAGGAATGGGAAGGAAAGAAAAACCAAGGAAATGAAAGAGGTCTAAAGCCAAACTTTCCAGCCTTTATCTTACAATTCAGACATTCTTCAAAACATTTTTATCATGCATCTCCACTGGCAGGGTCCAGGGGTCTAATAGATTAATATCACATGCAGCTAATAGATTAACATCACGTGCAGCATAGCAGTCAAAAACTGCTACCAGGAAAGATGTGGGTTCAAATTCTTGCTCCCCTCATCCCTCAGCCCCCCTGAGCCCCATCCATCTCCTTGCCAGTCAAGTAGGAGCTAGAACAGGGCCCAGCGAGTACAGTAAATGCTCATAAGGACACACGTTCCTCCATTTGACAGATGAGGAACCAGAGAGGGAAAAGGATGTGCTGCAGGTCACATAGCCAAGAACAAGGCCTCCTTCCACCCTAGGCCAGTCGAGAGCCCTGACGCCTGCGAAGGAGAGTTGCAGCCTCCAGTGACCCTGGGAGCTTGGAGCAGCCTTTGAAGCTGGAGTGACCACAGGGCGGGAATCTGAGAGAGAGCAGCCCTGCCATGTTGGGGCCACCCCTCCGCTCTGTTCCACCCCAGAAAGGGTCCCGGCCCTCAGGCCCGCCGTCACTGCCTTTCCTCAGCCCCAGAGCCACCCCAGAGGCAGGCAGGCAGGCACAGGTCCTGGAGCCTCCACTGGTGTGATGGGAAACCTGGATTGGCCTCAAGCACTACGGGGCAGCTTTGGAGCTGTGAGTAGTCTAGAGAGAAAGCCACATCAACACTCCCTAAGAACAACAGCCAGCTCCCTCTCTAGAGCCCCAAGCCCCAGTCTCCCCACGTGCAAACACATGGGCAGCATCTGACAATCTCTAAAATCCCAGTCAGGGGCCCCTTCCCATGGGCACTGACCCTGGAGCGGTAGGAGAAGCTGCCTGGGCAGAAAGGGATGGACAAAGGGGAGTGCAGACTCCTACGGGAAAATCACATGAGGAAAACAGAACAGAAGATGTTTTCATTAAAGTAAAATAGCTGGTTAGGGTCAAAAGACACTATTTGTAAACATGGAAACATAAGTTTGTAGAAAAACCACCAAATATGAAATCACTCTGGAACTTGTCCTGTAAGGAGAAACCAGGCCAGCAGCACAGCTGGGGAAATCTGTGTGCACTGAGACAAAGCGCTCACTAGCCATCAGCCACTCACCGGGCCTCTCCAAGGCCAGGTGAGGCCCAGAGCAGGTTGGCCGGGCAGGGGGCTTCAGCCTGGCTCTGGTATCTGCTTTCCTGCCCACCCTTGAGGACCAGACGTTCGTGACCTCCTAGCTGCAGAATGCACTCACAGGGTATGACTTCTGGGATCTGAGGTTGACACAGCTCAGCAAGCAGCCTCAGTAGGGGGAGGGGGACTGCCTCTCTTCTCAAGGGTCTATTAACTAACTCCCGTAATCCTGTGAATTAGGCAGAGTGTCATGTTGTCATTTGCCTCCATGAGGTGTTATGGAGATTAACCGGAATTAAAGCATTCAGCACAGGGCATGGCACACATCAAATGCAAAATAAATGCTAGCTGCTGTGATTATTGAAACAACTGCAGCCTGAACCCTCTTCTCAGGCTGTTGCTCAAACTCAGTTGTGGGTCAAAAGAGTTAGCAGGTTTCATCCAAGTGTGCTCCACTGCTCACAACACACCCTCGGACAAATGGATTCACCTCTCCGGGCCTCCTCTGTCCCAGTGTCACAAATTCCTGCCCACCTGCTTGGAGTCTGTGGGGCTCAAAGAGGCCTGACCTCATTCTTCTGAACTGCCCAACAGGTGCAGAGGGTGAGTGGTGAGAGTTGGAAGAACAGAGGCTCCAGTGGAGGCCAGCCCAGGAGAGGGGAGAGGAGGTGGATGAAGGAAAGACGCCACCACCTGAGCCCTATTCACATGCCTTTCCTCCCTCTCCCATCAATAGTCCTGAGTGCCAGCTGAGTGCCGGGCACCAGGAGTGCAGAGTAAGTCAAGCAGGCTGTGCCCTCTTGGAGCTCAAAATCTACTTTCCCAAATGTGGGGAGGAATCTGGCAAAGGGTTTCCACTCATCCCTTGGGTCTCTCCAGCTTGAAGATAAATCCAACACCTCTGTGTTGACCATCTGTCACCTGGTACAGGCCAGAGCCACTGACATACCAAAAGGGTTTGTCAGCTAGAGAGGCAGCTAAGGTCTCTGAGCAGAAGGCTTTGAGAAGTTACAGCTGAGCCACACATCCCCACCCACTTCGTACAAGGCTTTCCTCCCAAATGGTGATGCCCAGCTGAGCCAGCCATCTTACCCAAAAACCTGACTCCCAGTGGTTCCCAGTGATTATCTGGCAGTTGCCCACACCACCTAACACCCCCTGGAGGGACTATCCTCTCCTGGCCTAACTGAAGAAGGTCTTTGTGGGTCTGGCACTCTGCTGGGGCCAGTGATGGAAACCAAGGAACCTAGACCTTGTCCAGTAGATCTTAAAAATTGTTTTAATCCAAAGACATACAGGAATAAGTCTGTCCTTTTCATGTCTGAGACATAGCAGAGAGACTGGACTATAGAAATGAAATACTGAGAAAAGTTTGCAGTTCAGCTTTTATTAAAATTAAAGGGTGGGAAATTAGAACATGATTCCTGTTAAAATAATACATTTGAGGAAATGTTTCTTCAGCTATCCCTGTAACTGATCAAGCATGTGACAAGGATTCTTTTACAAGATATACAGTCCCTAACAGCCATGCAGGGAACACCAGATCGAGGATCTTACCTATGCAATATGTTGTACGGGGTGTCAGTGATCAAGTCTGACTGCCTATGACAACCACAGGGACAGAACACTCACACAGACATACACATTCAGTGTCTTCAGTTTTCTTTCAAAGAAAGTATTTTACATGTAATATGCAAATAAAACAAGAAGTCCAACAAGGGTCCTCTACTGCCACTGAAAACAGGAGGATGGGGCAGCGAATAATTTACAATCTCATAACCAAACATGGCAATAGGGCAATTTGATGCTGCAAATGCCACAGTCCTGTGTATTCCTGCCATGGCTGATGCTATATACATGAGTCACTGAGCCCCGTGATGAAGGCTGCACAGGGGCTATGAGGCTGTGATTATCCACTACAGAAGAAATCTCTTCCATTCCAAATGCTGGAAGTGCTGCTGGCTCTCCTGCTTGGTCAGGAGAAACACAGCACAGCTGAACATGAGGGGCTTAGGACTCTAAATAGTGCAAACGCTTAAACAAAAATACATTCCAACCTCCTTGCTTCTCCAGGCAAACAGAGCCTTAAAAACTCCAACTAAGTGGAATATGAGTTTGCTCAACCTCCCAAATGATCCAGCTAGGTGCAAATGGGGAGCGTGGAGGCAATTTAAATGGCACCTATCCCAACAATAATAATAAATTTTAAAAACCATAATGCTAATGGCAGATAAATACACAAAACAGAGCCTGGAGTACAGACACAGATCAAGAAGCAAGTTGTAAGTGTTGTGTGAGCATCTGCAAAGCACATGCCTGACACATTCTTAGCGGGGATCATGAGGACTGACCCCTACTTTTAAAGTTTACAGACAAGATGCTCCCAAAAAGGACATCATCCAGCAGCAAAGGCCTCAAGCTAATGGAAGCTTCAGATGAACAAGGAGACAGAAGAGAATAAGGAATGGTCAGCTGGACGTAGGATGCTATGGGAGTATGTGCTGGGGGGCAGGCCTTTCCCTGGGGCTTCTCCATGCCACAGGGTGCCAGGCTCAGTGCTGGTCAGTGGGAACCACCATGAGACAGCCCAGCCTCACCCCTAGAGAAAGCAGACTTAAAAAAAAAAAAAAGACAATCAATACAGATGGGCAAGTGCTGAGTCAAACTTAACATCAGTCCCTAGCAATTCAAGAAACACCAGCGACTGTGTTTTAAAATTCAGCAGACTCCCTTGAATATGGTATTTTAAAAAAAATGGCTCATCTACCTGGAGCTACTGAAAAATATGTTTCTGGAGGGTGAGAAAAAGGAAGAGAGCTACGGGCATGAACTATGAGAGTGAATGGTGCAAAGAATATAACATTTCATTATCATGGACAATAAAAAGCAATTCAAATATCTTGAAAAAAAATCTTATAAAAATATCTACATTAAAATTTTAGCCTAAAAGCTATAGCTTCAATTTTATAAAAAGGCCATCTTTGAAAGGATCTGGCTCAGAAATATACAAACGTTACACAACAGATATCAAAGTAAGACAGCTCAAAAAGCATCTTAGGGGATATTGCAACTGGCTTATTGGGAAATAGAATTAAGTATTCTTATTGCATAGCAGAAAATGAGGTCACTTTCATTTGCATAATACTGCAACTTTGTAGATGGAGAGATGCCATTGGGTACTTAGGAGAAATCACTTTGGAATTCAGAATCTGACTTTTACATTGTTCAAATCAGTATCCGAGTGGTGTCTCGGCTGCTTCTAACCTTGTGCCTCAATTCCATTTCACCACTGCAATCAGATGACAGATACACCACTGGCAAAGCTGCATTCACAAGCAGCCGTGGCCACCCTAAGTGGGGCAGGAAAAGGCTTCATCTACCATGTGATCAACACAAACTAGAAAATAGCCTGCTGTGTCCACTACGGAAAGAGAGTCGTACCTGGCGATGAAGAGATAGCAGGTTTTGGGTGGCATCTGTGGGCAGCTAGAGCAGATTGGCTTTGGTGATGACGTACCAATGTTCTGGTCCCCGTGAAAAAGGACACACGAGGGTGAAGTGCACACGGCCTCAGCAGCGCACCCAGCAGAGGCAGTGCTTTGTAGGAAGGAAGGCGTGAGGTGAAACCAATTGCAAAAATCCAAAAGCAGAAAACATGACTGACTAGCTTTCAGTGGAGGGATCCTTCCCGGGAAGATGACACATAAAAAATAGCCTCTCCAGCATGAAAATCTAGCTTCTCAGTGGTGGGGAAGGGCAAGGAATTCACCTATCACCTGAAATTGAGAGCGTCTGTGACTGGCATTCATCAGATCCCAACCCCAACCTCATCCCCATCACACAGACACACCCAAACAAGTCTCAAAATTTCCTCAGAGAAGGAGAAAGGACATTTAGAACAAAAAGCTCATCCCATCAGCTTCCAACCCACAGCCAGATGGAGTTCTGAAGCCACAGTCATCCCCACTCAACTAAAGCATGCCTTGCTTCCTTTGGAGACATTTCTTCCAGGTCCACCAAAGCTGGATACTGTAGCTTCTTCCGAAGGCTTCTAAAAATTCTGGGCACCTTTTTGTTCTCCAAGAGTCTTGTTGAAGTAACATGTGCTTAACATCAGAAAGAGAAGTTTTGTCTTTAGGAGAGTTGCACATTTAGGACATAATAAACACAGAGTAAATGCAGAAAGTGGCCCACTGGCTGGGAAGACTCCTGGGTTTCTCAGTGCAGGGGATAGGGGGATGCCAATCTCCCGCAGAGCCTGCTTGGAAGTAGCCCAGTCATATCGGAAGTCCAACATCAACATTTATGCAGTTCCTTGGCTTCCTGTAGGTGGATTCTGACATTAAGGAGGGTGTCCCAGACTGCAAGGTATGAGAGTATTCTCCAGACACAAGACTTCCCCTGCTTATGCCACAAATTCCAGCATAAGCAATTTGCTAATTTAGGAACAGCACAACTTTAAGGTTTTTTAAATACAAATTACTCCATACACCTTCAAATGCCCACCCCTCAAGATGCTTGAAGTTCCATCATCAATAATTTTTACCTGTGAATTAGCAAAGCTCTCATCAAGCTCCTTTTTTAAAATGCAAGCACCTCTTAGGAGGCTTCAAATCCAGGGCCCAATGATTATCTCTTACCCCACAGGAAAAGTAGGAGTGGAAGTCCTTGGGGGTTGGGGAGAGGGTGCACACCCTGGAATACGGGGAAAGCACAGGAAAAAGAAGACAAGGACATTAGACGGACTTGACCACTGTCACAAAGCGCCAAGGGCCAGCTCTAGTGGTATATTCCTCTGAAGTCAAACGATGTCCATCTGAATCACACACGACCCCATCCAACACAGGGACGAATGTATCTTTGGGTTTGGAAGAGGGTGACCTCTTACTTATCCTCCAAATCAGAACACTTCTGAGAGTAAAATGGGGTGCTGTGAATAATTAAACCTGGATAATAAGTATAAATGGGGACTGTCCTGTCCTGGAAAAACCTAAAAGTAGGACCCTTCTCTGAGACCGTTATAGGCAGGAGCTGAATCCTTACCACTTTGGTTTTTTGTTTGTTTTTTCCTATTTATTTTATTTTTTCCAGCATGTTACCGGAGGCTTCTCTGAAGAGCTAGTTTTCCCAGCTGAAGAGACATAACATCTCCCAGGCCTGGAATCTATGGCATCAAAGACCAATGGCCTAGACATGAAGACTGGGCAGTTCTCATCTGCTTCCTAGAGGAGAACTCAAAGAAAAACAGCCGGCTGAGAAGCACAGGGAACCCCATTTGTCCCTTATTCTAGCACACAGAGAAAGGACACGGTGCAGCTTTGAGAATTCTCCAGCTCACTGCAGACAAAATCACAGTAGTCAAAGTACATAGGTGGGCGTGGCCAGAGAATTGCCCCTCTCGCTGGTTATTTCTGGGCATTCCCAGACTATCCAACTGGACCTTCAGAAGAAAGCAGCTTTAGTAGTTTCAGGGTCCCCATGGGACAAATCCAGAAGAGACGTCGCTGAGATTTGATTCTTAACATAGTGAAAGGATCAGTAGTAAAGAAATCCAGTAGACTGTCAACACACGCTCACCCCCCAACTTAAAGAAACACCATGTTCTGCACACACACACAGACACACACAGACACACACAGACACACACACACACACACACACACACACACACACACATGTTCCAGGTTCTGTGTTGTTCCTATAGAAATACCAAAACAAAGCCCAAAGGTGCTGCATGGGGCTGTCAGGAACCCCCCTGCTCAGGGCATAGGCCAAAGCACCTCAGGGAAGCAGGGGGTGGGTAACGGTGTCCACACGGTGATGAACACCACCAGTCTGCCAAGTCAGAGGAGAGCGGTTCTCACAGCAGCACAGACCCTGCCCAGTAAGTTGAATCCAGTCAGTCACCACGGTCCTACTGTTCAGAGTCACAAGCAGCACCTGCTCCTTCCTCCACCTCCTGGCAGTGGGAGTTTGGGTCACAAGGACTTGTGAATCACGGCAACACCTAATAAGAAACAGGGAGAAAGTTACCATCTTACCTTCTCCAAAGTTACTCAGACTCCCAGTGAGTTCATGAATCCAAGATATCCTAAGTCACAGCCAAGGGAAATGGGTACCATTTTTATCCCAATATTGAAGTGTCTGTGGGCTCAGGCTGCTAGCAGCTGGCTGTTCCCTACTCCAACAGCCAAGTTGAACCTATGAGCACAGTCCCTCAAATACCACTGGCTAGTGGCCTCACCTTGTGTCACCACATGGACTCACTGTGGTGACTCCCGTCCCCAGCCCTAGCACCCAGCTCAACAATGTTTACTACCCAGGGGCAGCTATGCAGTTCTAAATTTGAATCACATTAAGAGAAGCGATGGGTGGTTCATGTCTACTTTTAGAAGACATCTCTACTTTTATGAAGTGGAAAGTACAGTAGGCTGCCTTCATGGGAGCAAGAAAGACTGAATTCCAATCCTAGCTCTGCCACCAGTCAACCTGCACTGTGGCCTTTAGCAAGTTCTTTGACCTCTTTATGCTCAGTTCCCACACAAATGTCACCTAAGAGACCCTGCCACTGTAACAATCTCGACTTTGATAAATGCTCCAGACATGTATGCTGTGTTACTGTTTTAGTCCGGGTGAACCATGCTCAGCACCTAACTATAAATCCAGGCATGACCCAAATCTCACTGTAAGGGACTGAGGCTACATGGCAGATACCACATGTGGATTCCATCAACATCCTTCCTACTTGCTATCCTCTCCTATAGCCACCAGCACAAGCGGCAAGCCCAGCTGCCCAGACTGCCTGGCAGCTAGGCGTGCCATGTGACCCAGTGCTGGCCAATAAGATAGAAAGGCAAGTGTGCCAGTGTTGCAACACTGGCTTTGTTCTTGTTGTGCCCAGAATGCTCACGCAAGGCCAAGGAGAGGCAACAGCCTTTGATAAAGCTGGCAGAACAGAAGAGAGGGGAAACTTGGTTCTTCAATGTCAGTCTGAGCCCCCAGGCCAACCTGGGATTTCTTTCTACCAGAGACAAATACACTCACTTTCTTATTTAGGAAAGTATCTGTCAGGGTTTCTGGTTCCTGTTGCTAAACAAAATCCTAACTTACAGGTGCCTACAGGCAGGATGGTTACTGGAGCCTTATTTTTAACACAGTCCTACAACTATAAAATGCTCTGGTTGAAGATGAGATTGAGAGAACATGACTAAAAGCAAGCCAGGATACCCCACTGGAGATATTCTGCTAAGACATCTATTTTCTGTTCATTCCTGGCTAAAGGTGCAGACGTAAAAGCTTCGAGGCAGGCAGAGCCTGAGTCCAGACCAAATGCCTGATCTTGACAGCATCTTACTTGGATCTCAGACATCTCTTTCAGAAGGTATCTTTTTTTTTTGAAAGCAGGCTCCTGTGTTGCTTTTTCATATAACCTTTATCTTGATTATAAAAGTAATATATTCTCATTAAGGGAAATCTGGAAAATGCAGAAGAACACAAAGAAAAAAGCTTTAATCCCTTCACACAAGGAAACCACCACTGTCTTTTTGGAATACTTTCTAGCATCTAATAATAATCACAATCATTTATTGCATGGTGTCGAGTGCCAGGCAGGCATTGTGCTTAGCTCTTCACATGTATTACTGCATTTCTTTCTCACAGCAGCCCTAAAAGGCTTAGTCTAATTTTATTCCCATTTTACAAATAAGACAACAGGGGTTCAGTATGATAGAATACCTGGCCCAGAGACTCAGGGCTAGTGGCAGAGCTGGGATTCAAATTCATATCTGACTCCAATATCCATCTGTAGAAGCGGCAGCTACTCAACCCCTACCCTAATCCCCCACCAATACAGGACTACATACATGAATGAGTTCACATGGTTCATACAACTTTGCATCTTTTTTTAACCTAACAGGCTATTACAAATGTTTTCTCACAACATTAAAAATCCATACACTATACAAATATCCCATAGATTATTAGCTATCTCCCTCATGCCAGACATTAAGTAATTCTCAGATTTTAGCTACTATGAGTAAGGCCCTAATAAATAACTTTGTCCACAAATCTTTGCATTTTGGAGCATTTCCTTAGATTTTAAGATAATAGTCCCACTCAGTAAGTGGGTTTGAACATAAAATTGCAGGTTTGCTTGTCTTCTTCCTACCTACTTCTGGAGTGGGCAGACAATGAAGAAAGGGACATGAAATATTCAGCATATATATGAAATTCTAACCACCTACACTTAACTCTTCCCCTCTCATTAAGGCACACATGGAGTCAAGGGAGGATCCCTCACTTGCCTCACTCATCCCATAACAGAATTACTCCAGAACTAAACTTCTTCTAAAATGTTTTATACTAAGCCAAGAAAAGCATTATGAGGTGAAAAAAAGCTCTAAAGGAAGAAAAAAGTTAAAGTCCATTGTCACAGATGTCTTAAATTGAAAGAATGTGCTGCAGGCCGGGCGCAGTAGCTCACACCTGTAATCCCAGCACTTTGGGAGGCCAAGGCAGGAGGATCAAGAGATCAGGAGATCGAGACCATCCTGGCCAACATGGTAAAACCTCACCTCCATTAAAAATACAAAAATTACCCAGGTATGGTGATGGGCACCTGTAGTCCCAGCTACTCAGGAGGCTGAGACAGGAGAATCACTTGAACCTAGGAGGTGGAGGCTGCAGTGAACCGAGACAGCACCACTGCACTTCAGCCTGGGCGACAGAGTGAGACTCTGACTCAAAAAAAAAAAAAAAAAAAAAGAAAGAAGAAAGAATGTGCTACAAACTCCTTTGAATGTGCACAGCACAGTCTTCCTTTGCAGTCAAACAAGATGGAATGACTGACCTTTATAATGCAAAATGGGAAGAAGAATATTCCTGGAGTCATGGTATGGATTAAACAAGATAATGACTATAAAATACTTCGGATAATGTCTAGTATGTTCTGTGTGCTGGATAAATAATGTTATCTCTACTCCAGGTTCTAGAAAACTAGATACAAGGAACTGAACTACACCACAGATGTATATTTGCTCATCTCCCCATGGACCCAACCTTAGCAGTACCAACTCTGATGCCACCCCGGCCCCTGCATCTCACCAAACCCCTCACACACACTCCCCAAGAAGAAGCTTCCACACCAGCCTGGTGCCTTACTCTAAGGCTTATCCTGAGCCAGGGTAGCATAAAAGGCATGGACTTAGAACTCTGGGTTTAAACTCTGACTTTGCCATTTATTAGCTATGTGGCCTTTGGCAAGTTACTTAAACTCTCCGAACCTCAGTTTCATCATCCATAAAATGGATGGATACGGTCCCATTCAGCCTGAGAGTTGTTGAAAAGATAAGAAAGAATGCACACTCTGTTCCTAACACACTGCCCCTGGCATGGGCCAGCACCCAGTAAAGGACAGCTATTTGTGTGATTGTGATCCACCTTCAAAGTTTAATTGAGCCCCTCTCCTCCAGGAAGGGTTCCCTTGCTTTGCCAGTTCTCGCCAGTCTTTTGTGTGCCAAAGCCTGTCTAGCGCATGTCATGTAGAACGTGTATATACATCATCTTGTCTTCCCCCTGCTTTGTGTGGGCAGGTCTTACGCTTCAAAGTCAACTCTAGAAAGAAAGCATTGCATTTTATGCCATCTAGGAGCCTAGCACAAAGTAAACCAGGAATGCCAGTGAAATTCTAAACTCTCTTGTGACAACTCAGTTCAGTTGGAAGTGGCTCGTTGGAACTCTGTTATACATTCTGAGGCTACTACCTTCAGGTTTACAGGGTCAGGGCAGGAGGTAATCAGTGCCAATTATTTGTATCTGTCATGAGCACAGAATGAAGGAGTGGTGGCCACATAATCATTACCTGTCATCCCTGGAGGAGGCACTCAGGTCCAAGTTAAGCAAGCTCACATCCTCTCATCCCACTGGCACCCCCAACCCTTATTCCCCCAGTGTGTCGGAGGCCTCTGGGATGGGCAGGGAGATGGCACACACTGACCTGCGTAGCTCCGCCCCGTGCTCATGTTGGTTGGAAGTAGCGTCCATTTGTCAGTGACAGGATTGTAGTACTCCACCGAAGCCAAGTTGCAGGATCCATCATCCCCTCCAACCACATACAGGAGCCCGTTCACTGCACAGACCCCTGGGAGTCAAACAAAAGCCATAGGAGACATCACAGCAGGTGCACCAAGACATCAGAATTCATAAAGAGACAAATCTGGATAGCCTGGGAGGCTCTTTTCCTCCCTTTACGGTAATACAACAGAGATTTGGATCCGCAGGTCTGAGTTTGCTTAGTGGAAGAAACTATGACAACAGCCACTGGGCTCCAAGGATCCTTCTTCCTAGCAAGACCATTTCTCTGATCAGGGAGTTTTTGTTACTTATGATGTGTATGCCCCCTGCCACACTCACACCTACACAATAGGTATGTAGAGCCTATGGGCACAGACCCCTCTCTACTGGGAAGGTGTATAAAGACCTCCTGTGCCCAGCCTGAGCTAGGGAATAACACAATTCAGGGGACTTCATGTATGCTACTACTTCTCTGCTGCTAAGTTTTTTCCTGATAAGCCCCATGTTATATCCATGCTGTGTGATGCTGACGGTTATGTCTGTAATCCCTTTACAAGACTTGGGTCTAATCCACACACAGCTCCCAGGGATGAGGCACAGCTCCCACCCTGTTCTCAGAGTGAGACGGATTTTGGACAAGGTCTCATGCAGCAAGGTCTAAGGCATAGGAAAACATAATTAGTTATTTCTCATTAAGACTTTCAAGGGCCATAGTCCAATAGGTTGTGTGTTTTTTCAAAATTCGATTAAGGGATTGGTGATACTCCAAAAAGTAGTAATTATCAATGTTACTGAAGGTACTCTCAAATAGTGGTGAGAGGATAAAATGGACCACCTTCCTGGATGGCATCTAAAATACATGTGCTCCCTCTGATTTAAAAATTCCACTTCTGGCCAGGCACAGTGCCTCATACCTGTAATCCCAGCACTTTGGGAGACCAAGGCAGATGGATCGCTTGAGCCCAGGAGTTCAAGACCAACCTGGGCAACATGGTGAAACCCTGTCTCTACAAAAAATACCCAAATTGCCAGGTATGATGGTGCATACCTGTGGAACTACTCAGGAGGCTGAGGTAGGAGGATCTCTTGAGCCCAGGAGGCGGAGTTGCAGTGAGCCAAGATTATGCCACTACAATCTAGCCTGAGCGACAGGCTAAGACTCTGTCCAGAAAAAAAAAGAAAAAATTTACTTCTGATCTTTTATTTTAAAGAAATAATTTAAAATGTGTACACTCATTTAGCTATAAGGACCATTTATAGTAACTAAAGTATTACTTATAGTATAGAAAAGATGGAAATAACCTGTGTCCAATAGTAGATTGGTTGTTTAAATTATGATGCAGTCATTTAAAATATCACATAAGTAAGTTTAGTGTTGTAATAAAATGTTCATGAAAGATTATAAAGTGAGTTTTTTAAAAAACAGGTTATAAAATAGTCTTATGGTATAATTCCATTTTTGTTATTAAAAAATAGAAATATCTATGAATTTTATACAAACACACATTTACATCTAAACTTAATTCTCAGGTTCTAGATAGCTGCCTTAAGGGTCCTGTAATTTCTTGCTCATGTGGCTTAAAGCCAAATGACAACTTCTATCACAGAAGGCTTAGGCAATGAGCAAATTAATAAATATTCCTCCAACCCCCGGTTACACTTCCAAGTCAGCCATGAATGGGTGTAGCAAACAGGTAATATGAGAATAATGGAAATGAATCTGCCTAAAAGTCACCTGTGTGTCTTTCCAGCCCAGGAAGTTGGGCTAAGCCAACACTTTCCTAGAGCAAAGAGGCATAAAGGTCTCCTGGCACAGTACACAACCCACGAGGCAAAACTCAAAAAGGAAATAGCTTAAAAGGGGCCTCATGCTCCAGGAAACATAAACCTAGATACTCTACGTAAATCATTCCTACAGGAAGGAACAGGGGATGACATGGAAAGGAGAGACAGGAATATGAAGAAAGCAATAAGAAAAGGAGAACTGATCAAGGGTCCGACTACCCTTGCAAGGAAGGAGACTGGTTTCAGGTTAGAAGTGAAAGGTTCCAGCCAGGCACTGCCAAAGAAAAGATCCAAGTGCCATTGTCTGGCCCTGCGCTTAGCTACCTACCAAAGCTGTTGGGGGTGGGGGAGTGGGGACATTAATGACAACCAGAGGACTTTTCTAGGTCTGTGCTCATCTGTGTGCAGTAAAAGTCATCACCTTTCCCTGGTGAGAAAGGGGCTCCCCTGCATCTAGGTTGCAGGATCTGCAGCTAGCTTTTTGGGTCTCAACTTCTCCCCTCCTCTAACCACGAGCCCACCAGGCAAATGGACACTCCCTGTTCAGGATACAAGCTCAGCTCCAGATCCTGGGAATCTCCCCACTGTTTAGAGCCAGTCTCTTCAGGGAGAAAAGGCGCATGACCCCCAAAGGGGAGATGGAGAGAGCAGTCATTACCTGCATTGCGCCGGCACATGTTCATGTCTGCCACTTGCTTCCAGGTATTTGTTCCAGGATCATAAACCTCAACGCTCTTCCTCACCAAAGGCCCATCGTGCCCACCTGTGGCGTACAGCTGTCCGCTGAGCACTCCAACCCCTGAAAGGCAAACACAGTGTTCCAGCCTCAGGCTGGCTACAGTAACCAGAAATCAGAAGGCCTGGTGTCCAGTTCTGGACAGCCCTGACCCGCAAGGTGACTTGGGGAGTGCCATTTTGTCTCCCTGGACCTCAGTGTCCTCATCTGTAAAACAAATATAATGACACCCTGCCTGCCTCCTATAAGACTGCCAACCTCAAAACTTTGAAATATAAAGCAAATGTGACCCAAATTCTATTAAAAAATATATATGAATATATACATACATATATACAGAGGAGGATATTCATAAGCAAAGAAAAAGGACAAAAAAGACTGAAAGAAATCCATAAAAATATTAAGAATAATTACCTCTGAGTGGTAACGTTCGTTTTCCTTTTTTGCCTATCTATATTGCCTAGTTTTCCTACAATGTTATATTACTTATATTACTCAGCCTTACACTAGTTGAGTAAAAAGAGTAAAAAATTGAAACTAGCCACACAGCAAAGTGCTGAAATTATTATTAGGGAGGCCTCCTACTGGTCGTGTCAGCAGAAGCTGCTCTTTCTGACAACTTCTCTCCTCCTAGGCTGCAGAGGGCATCATTAGATCACTCGCAGTGTTGATCGGCCTGAGCTGAGTGCTAGTATTGCTTTGTTTATAGGTTTCAGTGTCATCTTTTAAGATCCTTTCAGCAAGAAGATGAAAGCCATAAAGAAGGAAGACAGCACAGTATCTAGAAAGTGCAACTTGGGCCGGGTACGGTGGCTCACACCTGTAATCCTAGCACATTGGGAGGCCAAGGAGGGCGGATCACGAGACCAAGAGATCGAGACCATCCTGGCCAACATGGTGAAACCCCGACTCTACTAAAAATACAAAAATTAGCTGGGCATGGTGGCGTGCACCTGTAGTCCCAGCTATCCGGGAGGCTGAGGCAGGAGAATCGCTTGAACCCAGGAGGCGGAGGTTGTATTGGGCTGAGATTGCGCCACTGCACTCCAGCCTGGTGACAGAGCAAGACTCCGCCTCAAAAAAAAAAAAAAAAAAAGAAGAAAGAAAGTGCAACTGACCTGGTAGCTAGGACACCTGTGTTCTGGACATGTCTCTCTGACTTGCTCACAGGGTGACCCTTAACCTTTCTAGGCCTCAGTTTCCCTATTTGTAAAAGGAAAGAGTTGTACTAGATCAGTAGTTCCAATGGACCACAGACGACTCCACTGCATGGACAGGCTGCATCTCAATTGATTGGGGAGCTTTTTGAGATAGATTCCACACTGGTCAGGAGTCAGAAAAAGTTCCTCAGGTGAGTGGGATGTGCGGCCAGGTTTCAGACCCAAGAACCAGATTTGTAGACTATAACTTCCTATGGATGAGGACTTTTTTTATTGTGTCCTTATCTGCTTCCCTGTGCCCCATGGCAGTAGGTTCTCAAGAGATATTGCTTGAATGACAAAAATATAAATTAATAAAATCCCTCCCAGCAATTATGCCAGCATGCTAGTGGCTCCTAGCAGTTGCTCTAAACTAACAGCAGATGGTGCTGTCGTATCAATAATGGCTCTCTCTAACTGACAGGTTTAATAAAATCAGTTGAGTTCCAAAGCTGCCTCACCTTCCTTAGCTCCAAGCTCAGCAGGAACACACATTCCCTGAAAGATGGCCTCTTTTTCCCCTAACCTTCTGGTGGCGTTGCCCACACCCTGCTGGGGAAGCAAGCTGCCTTCTGGGCACTCAGGCACCACAGCCTGGGCAACTCTCCCTCTGCCCTAGTGCAGCCTCATCCAGAAACACTCATGCAGCAGTTTCCTGGACCTAGAGCCACAGGGGCTCTTGGCAGCTCAAAGGGCCTCAGACAGCCAAAGGCCAGGGCCTTTGGTCTCTGGGTCTTCAGCCAATAAGAGCACCCACCGTGACGAGTATGGGGGTTCCCAACTCAAGAGGTGAGACTTGCCCAAATCTTAGGAAAGTGAAGTACTGAAGAAAGGCTGACCCAGGAGCCTAAGCCCAGGGCCCTGACAGTCATCTCAGGAAAAAGGCTTGGTTTTCATTTCCTAAATCAAGGTCAATGTGCCTCCTAGGGACACGGGCAGCATACGTGTCACCCTTCAGGTCCTCCAGCATAGGTAAGAGGCAGGAGTAGGGCCGGGTGATGTCCACCCAGCAATAACCATTTCAGCAGCTTGGCAGAGACAAAGCAGCTGTAGTCTCCAAAGGCAGCTTCCTCCACAGAGACAAGCCTGAGCTTCCAAAGGCACGTCTGCCCTCACAGCTCCATGCCCAGCTGCCTCCCCAGGCTTTCGGCCCTAGGAGCAGCCACGCATCTCAGGGTGTGCTGCCCCAGGCATGCTGAGCTCTCACCCCTTATGTCACAACAGAGGATTCCTAGGGAGTATGAAGAAGGCTCTAAAGAAACCAAAATTTCCAAAAGAGGTTTCTGATGGGAAAAGAATAACGGGATTTGTGGATTGACTTGGTTCTTAGGGAACATCTACTACAACTCACTTATTTCACATATAAGGAATTAGAGGCCAGAAAGAAGAGAAGGGACATGCCCAAGAAAGGTCACATGACAAATGACAGCAGACCCAGCATCAAGACCCAGGCCTCCTGACTTCCAGGCAATGGCTCCACATTCAGGAAGGGCCCATCTGTCAGAATCAGGAGAGACAAAAATTCCCTAAAAATAGCACTCCAAACTCAAACGCTTCTTAAGTGGAATCATGCAGATTTTATTTTTGTAACCAAGTGAGTACACAAAGGTTCTTTGAAAATATTAAAATCACATACTTTTTAAGGAGTGCTGAGGAAGTGGTCATATGTTTGCTACTATAAAATGAGATCACAACTCAATCTGCAAAAATACAAAAATAAAAGAGAGAGATAGAGAAAGGAATAACATTGCGGGAATGTGGCTTCCCTCCTCAGAAGTCACACAGCCTTCCCGCCAGGATCAGATTGGTAATTAGTCACCACTGACCACAGGAACCAGCAATAAAGAGCCAGTGGACCGATGCCTCTGTCTGCCCTCTCAGACCCTTCCCTTTGGGCCTCTAAGACAATGAATGGGAAGACGAAACAGGGGAGAAGGGGCTGTTGCTCTACTTCCTGAAAAATTCCAAAATACCACAGATATTCTGGTCTTCCGACAAGAAGTAGAACTGAAAAACCTTTTGGAAAGTCATTTTCTTCCCATGTTGGGGAGTGGGCTGAAGCGAGGAAAAGTGGGAGTGGGGGACATAAGTTAACTCCAAATGTGAACACTAATAGCTGGGCTTTCAATCCCAGACAGGCAAGCTCAGCTTTGCCAGCTGAAGACTTGTCCTACTACTTCAGAGGAATGAGACTAATAATTTAGGGATTTAAAAAGCTAACTCTGAAGTCAGCAACCTGATATTGCTAGTTACCAATTATATGACCCTGGGCAAATTATTCAACCACTGGCAGACTTACTTTCTAAATCTGATAAGTGGAATTCATATTGTATCCACCTTGTAGGGCTGCAGTGAGGATTAAACGGATTGAGACATAAAGAGTACTTGTTAGGACAGTGCCTGGCACATAGTAAGCCTTCACTTTCAAAAGATGTAAACACCTTCATAGAAACCTAAGGGATAGTGAGGAGGAGAGTATTAACTCATCCATTCTCTAGTGATCCCCCAGGAAAGCTTAACTGATAAGTGCTGTGTCTAGCTGCAAAGGTGATAGTGGGATTATATACAGCAAAAGGAAAGAAGAAGGAGGTAAAATAAAATGTTAGGTTGTTGAACCAATACCCACTTAACGACTGATGAAAGAAATCACAGATTACACAAACAAATGAAAAAACATCCCATACTCATGGATTGGAAGAATCAATATCATTAAAATGACCATACTGCCTGGAGAACTCTACAGATTCAACAACATTTCTATAAAACTATCAACACAGTTCTTTATAGAATTAGAAAAAAAATCCTAAAGTTTATATAGAACCAAAAACGAGCCTGAATAGCCAAAGCCAAACTTAACCAAAAAGAACAAAGCCAGAAGTATCACATTACCTGACTTCAAATTAGATTACAAGGCTATAGTAACTAAAACAGCATGGTGCCAGTACAAAAATAGACGCAGAGATCAATGGAACAGAACAGAGAACCCAGAAACAAAGCCACATACCTACAACAAGCTGATCTTCAACAAAGCTGACAAAAATAAACAATGGGGAAAAGACACTCTATTCAATAAATGGTGCTAGGAAAACTGGCTAGCCACATACACAAGAATGAAACTAGACCTCTATCTCTTACCATATACAAAAATTAACTGAAGATGGATTAAAGACTTAAATGGAAGACCTAAACTATAAAAGTCCTAGATGAAAACCTATGGAAAACTCTTCTGGAGATTGGCCTAAGCAAAGAATTTATGACTAAAATGCTAACAGCAAATGCAGCAAAAACAAAAATAGACAAGTGGGACTTAATTCAACAAAAAAGCTTCTGCACAGTGTAAGAAATAGTCAACAGAGTAAACAGACAACCTACAGAATGGGAGAAAATATTTGCAAATTATGCCTCCAACAAAGGACTAATATTCAGAATATAAGGAATTCCAACCACTCAACAAGGAAAAAACAACCCCATTATAAAGCAGGCAAAGGACATACACACAGACATTTCTCAAAATAAGGCTTTCCAGTAGCCAATAAACATAGGAAAAAATACTTAACATCATAATCGTCAGAAAAATGAAGATTAAAACCACAATGAGATATCATTTTATACTTGTCAGATGGTGATTATTAAAAAGTCAAAAAAAAACCTGGATGTTAGCACAGTTGCAGAGAAGAGTATGCTTATCACTGTTGTGGGAATATAAATTGATACAACTTCTATGGAAAACAGTATGGGGATTTCTCAAAAAACTCAAAATATAACTACCATTTGACCCAGCAGTCCCAGTATGCAAAGGAAATCATTAAAAAGACATATACAATTGTATGTTTAAAGCAGCACTACTGACAACACCAAGTCATAGAATCAAGCTAAGTATCCACCAATAGTTAATTAAAGAAAATATAGTATGGATACAACATGGAATATTATGCAGCCAAAAAAAGAGTGAAATCATGTCCTTTGCAGCAACATGGATGGAGCTGGAGGCCATAATCCTAAGTGAGATAACCCAGAAACAGAAAATCAAATACCACATGTTCTCACTTATAAGCACAAGCTAAATAATGGATATGCATGGACATAAAGATGGCAACAATAGACCTGGGAATTCCAACAGGGGTGAGGCTGGGAGGAGGGTGAAGGCTGAAAAATTTCCCATTGGGTACAATGGTCACTATTTGTGTGATGGATACACTAGAAGCCCAAACCCCACCATTATCCAATATATCCATGTAACAAACCTGCACATGTACCCTCTGAATCTAAAATAAAACCAAAAAATATTTTAAAGACCCACTTGTGAGCAAATCAGACACAGCTGGGACCCCGAGGTTCCCCCCTACCTGCGCCACTGCGGCGGGTGCTCATGTCTGCCACGTATATCCACTCATTGGTCGCTGGGTTGTACTGCTCCACGGTGCTAAGACACTGGCGGGAAGCTCCATCATAACCCCCAACAGCGTACAGCTTCCCTGCAACAGACAAAGTGACTGAACGTGGTGCCAGGGACACTGGCATGAAACCAGAGCTCGGCTGAAACCCTATCTGTAACCAGCTGGGGCGCCCTTACCTCAGAATTCTGGGCCCCCTTTCTTCAGGGGACCACCAACTTACTCCTCAACCACGCAAAGCATCCTTCACATTTCTTCACATATTCTACTTGCTCTTAAGCCATGAGCGCCTTAGAAGCAAACACTGAACATCTTTCTAAATAAGTACCCCCAAATACCCAACACAAAGCTATGGCTTGGCACCACTGGGGCTCAGCATAATCTTGCTGGTGAATTAGGTTAAATTTTCTCTAGAACAAAACACCAGCACCAGATAGATGGCAAGCTAGAAGGCCCCCAGCTATAGGCAAGCAGACCACCTTTCTAGCTAAAGGATCAAAACAGCAGATGAAGTAAATATGGAAAAATATTCTTCAACGAGAACCCAAAACCTGTCTTAACCATTGTTTCTACTCCCTCCACAACCCTGGCAGGTAGACTGTGTGAATGGAGAGTTCTCTGTACATTGTGGGCCAGGGTGGCTGGAATTTTTCTGCAGACACCCTGTGATCTCTGAACAAGAACCCTGAGATACCATCATCTACTTTTAAATTAAAACACCAGTAAGCTGCTATATCCAAGAGCATCATTTCTGCCTGGGGTTGAGGGCTGAGAGTGAGGTGGACACAGGAGGAAAAATTTGGCATTTGAGCTATCCCAAAGCAGAAATTCAAATATTTGGGGTTTAAAATTTAGTCTTAAAATGCAATGGGATAGTCTCTTCTGTGGAAACACGGGGAGGAGTCACACTAGCTGTAGACCAAATAAATATTGTTAAATGCTAATCCACTTAACAGGATTATTTACTCAGTAGATTTTTTGGTCATACGTGCTTTCTTAATGGACAGACACCAAGAATGCAACTAGTATTTGAAAATCTGTAATTATTTTAAGTTAGAAAGATTCTCAGGCTCAAACCTATGCTCTGCTACCAGAACTACTGCTGCATTATCAAATGTAAAAATGTTTTGTTTTGTTTTGTTTTGTTTTGTTTTTAGACAGAGACTTGCTCTGTCACTCAGGCTGGAGTGCAGTGGTGCAGTCTCAGCTCACTGCAACCTCCACCTTCTGGGTTCAAGCTATTCTCCTGCCTCAGCCTTCCAGGTAGCTGGGACTACAGGTGCACACCCCCACACCCAGCTAATTTTTCTATTTTTAGTAGAGACAGGGTTTCACCATGTTGGCCAGGATGGTCTTGATCTCTTGACCTCATGATCCACCTGCCTAGGCCTCCCAAAGCGCTGGGATTATAGGTGTGAGCCATCGCGCCCAGCCCATAAATGTTTTTCTTCTATCATCATCAAGCCTGGCTTTGTTTTCTGCCCCAAGTTCCTCTCAATTGACCCATCTAAAAGAAAGAAACATGTCCTCCTAAGTTCTGCACTCACCAAGTCAAAAATTTTTTTTAAACCTGACTAAGCAGCTCTTCTAGGGTCCAGGCTACCTGTAAGGTGTGTGCTGGTTCAGATGCAACAATCTCCATAGCACACTCTCCGCTCTCTTGGGGAGCTTCTGCCTACACTCCGATCCACACAGTCCTTTTCCTAAGTAGGTATTCTTCAAGGCAGCCAGTAGCAAATTATCGTGATTTCCTCCATATTTATTTTCAGTGTCATTCAAACTGTATTGCCGTGGTAATGAGATGATGAGAGGGAGGAGAGGAAGCCAGACAGTGCGGAGAGCTGTCTCTTCAAGGCCGCAGTGAAGCAGACAGAGTCCACTTAAGTTCCTCCCTCCACGTTCTCACTACAGCTGTAAATTGGATTCTGCTGCCCCAGGGTGACCCACAGCCAAAAGAGCTTCAGATTCAGGAGGGGCAGAAGAAACAAATCCCCAGCCTATCTATGTCAACAGGGCATGCTACAAGACAGCACTTCTTCCACATACAGAACATGCTCACAAAAGCCTTTGTCAAGGGGAGTATTTTAAATTACCACCATTATGGCACCTCCTCTAACCTTCATCAACCATTCCATCTGCATCAGCTGAAAAAATACCCACTCAAAGTTCCTCCTGGAGTCTATTAACAGGGATTTGCTATTTTTAACCTTTACTCTATTCTTTGATATTCCTGGCTAAGGAACAAGAGAAGAAATGAGAAGGTGGCTAGACAAAGCACTTACACTTGGCAGACAAATCAATTTCTCTTCCACCAAGAGAATGAGATTGCAAGACACAATTTACCTTGGTAGGAAGACAAAATCCTTGCCTTCACAAAGGTGACTTATTTAGTATGTTGGAATAGTATACGTTTTTTTTTTTTCTTTTTGAGAAAGAATTTCCCTCTCGTTGCCCAGGCCAGAGTGCAATGGTGTGATCTCGGCTCACTGCAACCTCCACCTCCCAGGTTCAAGCAATTCTCTTGCCTCAGCCTCCCAAGTAGCTGGGATTACAGGCATGTGCCACCACACCAGGTTAATTTTGTATTTTTAGTAGAGATGAGATTTCTCCATGTTGGTCAGGCTGATCTCAAACTCCCAACCTCAGGTAATCTGCCCACCTCAGTCTCCCAAAGTGCTGGGATTACAGGCGTGAGCCACTGCGCCCAGCCAGAATAGTATGCCTTTAAATGAAAACTTAAATTACACAATACCAGTGCAGACTGAGAAATGCAATGTGAGAAAAGAATCTTTCTATTAATGTCTAACTCACCGGATGTTACGCTTTCCCTAGGGTACATTTGTGTTTGCATGTGGATTCTTGAGTGTGTACATGAGAGATGGAATGTCTGCACACATGTCTGAATAAACAGATATTCCATCTAAATTCCCACATCAGTACAGGTTAATGAATCAGTGTTGTCATGCAAATGATAACATTTTAGTTCAAATAATATTGTATGCTTTGGTACACTGAATTCACACATATTTATAGAACTCCTACCTACTGGCATTTGTCAGCACTCTGAAGGAGCATAGCACAGTGAAAAGAGCACCAGCTTAGGAGTCGAAAGACCCCTGGGTTCAAGGACAGGCTGTGCTATTTACTATCACTGGAATGTGGGACATCTGGAGGGTGGAGGAAATCCGAGTCCTGCCTGTCTCCTTCATAAGGGTTTTGCAAACCAGAGACTAGACGTGAGAGTTTTTTTACAAACAAAAGTGTACCATCTGACCAGGCCCTAGACCTCACCACTCCCTCCTGCCTTACCCCACACAGCTTTCCTAACTAGAGCTGGACTCGATCACCAGCCTGCCCTGCAGAGACAGTCATCAGACCTAAGAAGAGGTGCCTACCTCACTCACAGTTCTGTTAATGTTCAACATATGAATATGAGGACAAAATTAATTAAATGCAATTAACTCTCCACTACATTATCCTCCTGGGTTATATGCTGACTATGAATTCCCTACTCCCTTCCCCTCCCCAACCTCTAGTAGAGCTATTAACAAGGGGCCAAACCACAGGCCGACATTTCCCCCTCTAGGCTCCTTCTACTCCCCCAGCCCAGCTCCACCACTTAGCAGCCTTGGGCCAGGAGCTCCACCACCTCTCTGAGTGTCAACTTTCCTCATCTGTTAAATCAGGATAATAGTACCTAACTCAGAGGAGTGATCTCAAGAATAAACCAAGGTAGAGGAAGCACCAAGCACGATACTGGACCCAGGACAAGGCCCGTGAGCCAGGTAGGCCTGGCCACTGGCCACTGCCACCTCCTTACCCTCCACAACGCCCACACCCACACTGCTCCGCCGCGTGTTCATCGGGGCCACAAAGAACCACTCGTTGGTCTTGTAGCTGTAGGCTTCCACCGATGCTAGGCCTGGGAGACAAGAGACTCATGAGACTTTCGTGGCACCAGGCCTCACCCTACTGTGTGAGAAGCAGTGAGGATGGGGGAGGAGTCCAAATGCAGGGGCTAGAAACCTAAATGTATGGCTCGGTGCCACCTCTGCATCACCATGAGACCTGTGGAAACTCTCTGAAACACATCTGCAGTGTCTACCTGTGGGGATTATTAAGACTTTTCTCAGAGGATGGGCTCTGAAAGGACAAGGGGTGTACCTGAAATGCATGGCAAATGTAGATCATAAAAACTGCAGAGTGAAATACTTTGATTCCAAGTAGACATCTGAGGTAGCCTCACTGAACACCTATCCCAATCCTCTTCCCCCCAACTTCCTCTACCTTAGCAGTGGAAAGCTAAACACTTGCTTTCCAAGACTCCCTTGCAGCTAGGGGTGACCAAGTCAATGAGACCTAAGCAGAAGTCTATGTGGATTTCGGAAACAGCCTTTGCTTTTACCTGGAACACAAATGTGTTGGCTGGAGCTATAATGGCCATCCTCACAATCATGAGAAAAAGGCCAGGAGAATCTTAAAGAATGTGGCCTCAATGTCCATGAGCCGCTGGACCAACTCAGCAACTGCTAACCTCTAGGCTTCTTGTTTCATGAGTAAAGCAAAACCCTCCTGTTTTGAGGCACAGTTTAATCAGGTTCTCTACTTATAGCCAAAAGTCATTCCCAAAAGAAACAATGCTCCATTACCCTTTTGTTCTCTTTGTCCCACTCATTAAAGGCAGCCTCCAGAGGGGCTAAAGACCCTGGAATTATATGAGTGAGGCAAAGAGAAGGCTGAGAAAAGTCCCCAAGTTGTGAAGACACAAATAAAATTCAGAGAAGTAAAAAAGACTGCTTTTCACCTCCCTGGGGGCCAAAGGAGATCATATCAGTTTAATAGTGTTACTGTCTGCAGAGACATCTACCTGGCAGTATGAGTGGAGATGAGATCACCTCTCTGAGTTTATGTCCACTATTGCTTTCGGGTTGAAATTTCGAAGCTAGATAGAACCCAGAGGCAAGGAGACTCACCTATGGTGAAACCCCACTGGCAGAGCTTCAGTGGGGTCATAGAAAGGGCAACAGAAAAAATGGGCAGCCTGGCCCACTGCATGACTTGAGCCAGGTCTCTTCCAAGTGCCAAACTCAGCTACCTCATCTGTCTAGCAGAGGGTTCAAACTGGAGGTCTGAGGCACCCTGCCCCCCGCCCCCAGCTAAGCATGCTCTCCTTCTAAGTCTCATCTTCTGAGTAAATAGGTCCCCAGACACTGGAAAGTAGGAAAGGGACTCTGAGTGTGAGGTCCTAGAAAGCCTAGTACATGGGCAGTTACATATTCTGTGTGGAAGAAGGCCTGGCTCTTCCCCACAAAGCTGGTTGAGGAAGAAGAATGAGTATGTCCTTGGGGCAGTAGCTACAAATGGACAGAAAGTTAGTCCAGAACTCGCTGAATAAAACTGGGTTGCATGGAGGATGTGTCCCAGGCTGGGAGGGGTTGGGAACACACCCTGAACCTACCAGTACTGCCATCAAAGCCTCCCACTGCGTAGAGCAAGTCATTGAGCACTGCCGCGCCCAGTGTGCTCCGGCGCTCCTGCATGCTGGCAATGGACGTCCACTGGTCCTTTACGCCGTCATACACATCCACTGTTCGCACCCGCAGTGAGCCATTAAACCCTCCCACAGCATACACGTGGCCAGCCATGAACACCACACCTGAGGCACAGGAAACCAAGACATCAAGGTCAGGTCAAGCGCATGACTGCTCACGTTGATGGATGACAATGAAGGAGCAAGACAGACACAGAAAAAGCCACCACAGAAGATACTTTAGATATTTGGCAGTCATTTTGGGATTCACTGGATTTCTTTCCTATTCGCTTTTCTAATCTTGTCTGACTCAAGTAAATGCTTGAATTAGCTTTAACTCACCAAGCTCATAAGAACTGACCCCAAAAAAGCCAAAAACTGTGCAGGTGGCCGGGTATAGTAACTCATGCCTATAATCCCAGTGTTTTGGGAGGACAAGGCAGGTGGATCACCTGAGATCAGGAATTTAAGACCAGCCTGGCCAACATGGTGTAAACCCTCTCCACTAAAAATAAAAAATTAGCCAGGTGTGGTGGTGCACACCTGTAGTCCCAGCTATTCAGGAGGCTGAGGTGAGAGAATCACTTGAACCCAGGAACCAGAGGTTACAGTGAGCTGAGATCGTGACACTGCACTCCAACCTGGGCGACAGAGCGAGACTCTATCTTAAGAAAAAAAAAAAAAAGATGATCAGTAGCGGCTACACTGGAAAGATGGCAGAGCAAGAGCAAAGAAAAATCCCTTTGGTTCCAGAAAATCTCCTGAAAAAGAGGAAGGCCTACCAAGCCCTCAAAGCCACTCAGGCAAAGCAGGCACTTTTGGTAAAGGAGGAGGAAAGGAAAAGGGCCCAGGTTTAAGCAACTGGAATCATTCCTCCATGATTCCTGGTGGCAGAAACATGACAAGGTGCGTGTCAGATAACTAGAAGTGAAACTTCATGCCTTGGAATCCCCAGATAAACATTCCTTGGCCTTTGTTGTACACATCGAAAGGATGGATGGCTTGAGTTTACTGGTGCAGAGAACCACCGCGAGACTTCGCCTAAAGAAATTTTTTCATGGTGTCTTTGTAAAAGTCACCCACCAGAACCTAAAAATGTTGCATATAGTGGAACTTTATGTGACCTGGGGATTTCCAAATCCGAAGTCTGTCTGGGAACTCATTTTGAAACGTGGACAAGCCAAGGTCAAGAATAAGACCATCCCTCTGACAGACAACACAGTGGTCGAGGAATACCTGGGGAAGTTTGGTGTCATTTGTTTGGAAGACCTCATTCATGAAATTGCCTTCCCAGGGAAGAATTTCCAGGAGATCTCATGGTTCTTCCTCCCCTTCCACCTCTCAGTGGCCCATCATGCTACCAAAAATAGAGTGAGCTTCCTCAAGGATGTGGGCACACCTGGCTATCGGGGTAAACACATCAATCAGTTCATCCACCAGCTGAACTAGACCCAGGTGCCAAACTGCAGTAAATTTTTATCAATGAAGTGGAAGCATATGTTTTGGGGTTTTGGAGAATTTGTATCAAGTATCTTCAGAGAAGATTGTTTCCTGCTTTATCTTCAAAAACTGGAAAGGAAGAGTCAAAGAAAAGACAGTAGCTGGCTGGGCGTGGTGGCTCATACCTGTAATCCCAGTACTTTGGTAGGCTGAGGAGGGCGGATCACCTAAGGTCAGGAGTTCGAGACCAGCCTGACCAACATGGTGAAACCCCATCTCTACTAAAAAACATAAAAATTAGTGGGGCATAGTGGCCCATGCCTGTGTAATCCCAGCTACTCAGGAGGCTGAGGCAGGAGAATCGCTTGAACCTGGGAGGCGGAGGTTGCAGTGAGCCAAGATCGTGCCATTGCACTCTAGCCTGGGCAACATGAGTGAAACTCCATCTCAAAAGAAAAAAGAAAAGAAAAAGCAGTAGCTTATGTTCATGGCAAGCACCTCTCATCACAGTACAGTTCCAGGAAAAATTCTGGCGTTTTCTATATTGGTTGCCGCCTCGTCTGAAATCAGCACATTCCATGGAGGAAGGAGTCTGCTTTGCTACATCTCCTATCCTACGGTTTAATGTTGGTAATTGAGTAACTCTAGCATTTGTACGAGGCTGCCTAAGACTCCTGCAGCAGTGGATAAGCCCAGGGACATAATTGAATCTCGAGATTCCTGGGGCCTTGTTGTGAAAAAGACTTGAAATACCCATAGGCAGAAAGGTAAAAAAATAAATGTTCACTTGTCTCTTGTCTCTGCAAAAAAAATAAAATAAAATAAAGCTGCAGGAGGGAAAAGAATGGGAGCCTGAAATGCACAGACGCTTGAGGAAACAAGCTCATGACTTCCAGCATGGATTGGGGACCAGCAGGGGAAAACAGCTTGCAGAAGTGGGAGACAGGGCTGCTTACCTGCTCTGCATCTCCTGGAGGGAAGCTCAGCAATCTGATCCCACCGGTCCTCCTCAAAATCATAGCACTCCACACTGCGGATTGCCTTGGGTGCCTGGCCGCCAACCACAATCATGACCTCCAGAAAGACAAGTGGACATTAGCGGGTTCTCCCCAAAATCTGGATTTACGTGTGACCTATCCCTGGTACTTCCACATGCTTATTGCCCAGGGTCTGTGGATGATCAGCGATGCCAGTTTACAGAGCTACATACATGGAGATGCTGCCCCTAGTTACCAACAGGTATAAGTATTCAAGAAAAGTCTAACAAGCATCTTCCCACAGAAACACAATCATAAGTTCTGTTTCCCAAATGCCCCACTCAGGGGCTAGCTTGTGGGTATGTGAAGCCACATAGGCCATCTTCTGTAATCTCAGTGCCCTCAAGATTGGGAATAGGGGGTGCTAAAACTTATATCAAAACAAACTTGAATATACTTTGAAAAAGAATGCAGAATTTGGATGTATTTTTAAATTATTATTCAAAAGTATTTCTGAATGCCTAGAATGTAGGGTGCACTTATGCACTGCAGTATAAAAAGAATTGTGAAAAACTGCTGTGAGGTGGTTATTACAAAAGTTATTAAACTGATGATGTTCTAAAAACTAGTACTAGCAGTCAGTCCTATTTCCACAAGTAAGGTAGTAGCTGTCACTACCAGGCGCCATGTGAAATGTGTTGTCATTGACTTGTCACCACAACTGTGAGGTAGATATCATCATCCACATTGACAGATAGGAAAGTAAAGCTCAGAGAACATATGTAAGTGGCCCAAGGTCACACAGCTAAGAGCGTAGGCAGAGACTGAAATTCAAGTCTACCTGACAGAGGGTGAGGTGAGCCAGCCACCACCCCCAACTCCTGCTCTAGAGACGGGTTCCGAGCAAACACAACTTGCTGCATCTATGTTTATCAAAACACAGGTCACTTTCCATTAGTAGGTCATGAAATCAATGTAATGGATTATGACCAGCATATACTTCTTAAAAAGCACAGAAAATATCATAAGAATATCATTTCATGAAATATTTGTTTTGGTTATACACACTTACATGTGTCTTCTGGATAGCAATTTAAATGTATTTTGTATTGCAGGGCATGGTCAAAAAACAATGAAAACTACTGCTCTGGTTAGGTTCATAGAACTGCCGTACTTAATTGTGGTACCGCTGCTGTGACTTTGGTGGTCACATGCTATTAATAAATAAAAATTAAAGTACCAGTTACCTATAGTTTACATATTTTAATAAGCATGTGCAAATTCACAGCTATCGCCACAATGACATCGCTCTCACTCAATGGCATTCTAATATGCTTTCTTGAGTGGAGAGAAAGGGTGGAAGTCACAACCAGCAAATTCCTTTGCTTATTACCTATAGCTTGTCTTATTTACCCAGTGGTTCTCAAACTTAAGCATACATCAGAATCACATAGAGGACTTGTAAAAACACAAGCTGCTGCGCCCTATCCCCAGAGTGCGATTTGGTGGGTATGGAGTGGAGCCCAGAATCTGCCTTTCTAACAAGTTCCCAGGTACTGCTGCTGCTCCACTCTAAGATTCATACTTTGAGAACCACTTTTTAAATCCAACACTTTGTATGGATTTCCTGATGATATGCCATTAACAAATTTGGCCATTATGAATTATCATAGTGCTTTTTACTTCCCCATGATGTATTTTGGGGAGAGAAGTGGCCATCAAAATCTGCATGAGCTCGCAGGAGCATATCCCTCAAGTGAACACTACCCACCAAACAGAAGGCAAAACCAGAGCTCACCACCATTGCTACAAATCAATCATTCATTCCCCAATATTCCAGAGCAGGCTCACCCACTGCCATGTGGGTGGTCACTGGTCATCAGATTCAGTCCACAGCTGTCTGTCACCAAAAGTGGGTGACCAGTGTTCGAAATTAAGAAATCAGTTCTGACTTCTAAAGCATTCCAAAGGAACCCAAGACACACAGTCCAGGCTCAAGCTGCTGCTGCCGCTGCTGCTGCTTCCAGAAAGAAACATTCTGTTCTTAACTTTCCTGCGTGCCTCAACTCAGAGGGCCCACTGCCCTGTGTCAAGAGTAGCCCTTTTCAGAGTAAAGATGAATTCTACATTACTTCCCATCTGTAATTCTTTGCTTCGACAGGCATCCATGAACAGTTCAAGGGGGATGTTAATGAACACAGCCCCTTGGCAAACTCCGGACAATGCCTAATCTACTCTTCCAGGGCAGAATGACTTGTGTTGGTAAGCATGCCCAGAACTTGCATTGTCCTTCTGGTTTTGAGTTGGTAAAGCTAAACTGAAGGCAAATACTGCAAGGATTTTCTTTGAAACCTGAGTGAGAATACAAGCAGCTTTAAGTTTTCTTCCTGCAAGGACTTCAGGCACCCCACACCCTCCCACATGCTGTGCCCTGACTCAAAACCTTCTTCCCATCTCTGAGCTCTCTGCTTTAACACCTGCTTATCTTTCTGGTCTCAGTTTACGTGTTTTTTCCTCCCAATGGACTTCTCTGGCCTCCAAGTCAGAGCTACACATCCCTCCTCTGAGATTTCACCTGCCCTGTGTGTTCTGCATTGTGCTTGACCATCGGTGACTTGTCTTTTGCGATCCTAGACAGCAAGTCCTGCCTGGGCAGAAAATGGATCTGCCTCAGTCACCAAGATAACTCCATGTATTTATGTTGCCAGGTAAAAGTGAGGCTCAAGTATTTATTTTGAATAAAGAATAAATGAATAAAAAGTAACTGGCACGTGCAAGGTGTTAAACAAACAATACAGAGTTTTAAAAAATGAAAAAAAAAATAAACTAGAATGTCATTTTCTTTAGTTAAGATATGTTGGAACACCAGATTAAAATTCTGGAGACAGTGAGGAAAAAACAAGCAAAATAAAAAGAGAAAGTGAGGGCTTTTCCCATCTTTTGACTCGACCACCAAAAGAAAGTTTGCTTATTCTTTGCATAAGCTATCCAGCTTCTTTTGTAAATTAAAAAACAAAAAAGGCAAGGCTTTCAGGAACTCTCACCATGCCTGAGAAACTATCTACCACCAGGGATGTAGAGGGTACATTCATATTGGAGAAAATCTACCACTCGTCTCTGAGAATTTTCATAATTCCTTCCAAAATGCAAATTCCAAAATCCAAAATCCTTCCAAAATGCAAAATTTTTATGTTAAAGTAAAACCTGAGCAGAAAGACAAAATGATATAAGACAGCCAGATGCAGTGGCTCACGCATGTAATCCCAGCACTTTGGGTGGCAGAGGCAGGTGGACCTCTTGAGTCCAGGAGTTGGAGACCAGCCTGAGCAACATAGTGAAACCCCATCTCTACAAAAATACAAAAAACTAGCTGGGTGTGGTGTCACATGCCTGTAGTCCCAGCTACTTGGAAGGCTGAGGTGGGAGAATCACCTGAGCCCAGGAATTTGAGGCTGCAGTGAGTTGTGATTGCAGAGCCATTGCACTTCAGTCTGGGCAGCAGAATGAGACCCTGT
Source organism: Cacajao melanocephalus (assembly GCA_963573385.1). Classification (NCBI taxonomy): domain Eukaryota; kingdom Metazoa; phylum Chordata; class Mammalia; order Primates; family Pitheciidae; genus Cacajao; species Cacajao melanocephalus. The sequence goes on from CAUYLG010025582.1 coordinate 57,065, forward strand.
CTCAAATGAAAAAAGAATGCAAGATACAGTTTTCAAAACAAACTTGCCTTTGAGCTCATAAAACCGCTGGTGAGAGATGACTTTAAACATACAAAACTTGTACAAATATCTGAGAAAAAGAATTGTGAGGTTTTGTGGGATAGGACCATCAGTTTCAGAGTGAGCTCAAGGCCGCAGGAAGAGCAGGTATACATCCGCTTCTCCCATGGGCATAGGAAAGTCAATTTTTTTTGTTTTATTTTTAGTTGGCACATAATAGGTACACATATTTATGGGGTACAGTACGATGTTTTGATACATGCATACATTGGGTAATGATCAAATCCGGGTATTCAGTATACCCACAATCTCAAATACTTATTATGTCTTCCTGGTAAGAATATTCAAAATCCTTTCTTCTAACTATTTTGAAATATACATTATTGTTAACTATAGTTACTCTACTGTGCAATTGAACTCCAGAAGAATATTCCTCCTATCTAACTGTAACAAAGTATCCACTGACCAGTCCCATCTCCCCTTCCCCATCTCCTCTCCTTCCTCCCTTCCCCAGCCTCTGATAACCACTATTCTGCTCTCTACTTCTACAAGACTGGCTGTTTTAGATTTCATATATAAGTGAGATCATATGGTGTTTGTCCTTCTATTCCTGGCTTATTTCACTTAACATAATGGCCTCCAGTTTCATCCACATTGTCACAAATGACAGGATTTCACCTTTTTATTTTTATGTATTTATTTTTCAGTGGAGTCTCACTCTGTTAGCCAGGCTGGAGTGCAATGGCGTGATCTTGGCTCACTGCAACCTCCACCTCCCAGGTTCAAGCAAATCTCCTGCCTCAGCCTCCCAAGTAGCTAAGATTACAGGTGCCTGCCACCACACCCAACTAATTTTTTTGTATTTTTAGTATTTTTTGTATTTCTAGTAGAGACAGGTTTCACCTGCTGGCCAGGCTGGTCTCGAACTCCTGACCTCAGGTGATCCACCTGCCTTGGCCTCCCAAAGTGGTGGGATTACAGGCATGAGCCACTGTGCCCAACCTTTTTATGGTTAAATAGTATATATACCACATTTTAAAATCCATTTATCTGTTGATGGGCACTTAGGTTGATTCCATATTTTGACTATTGTGAATACTGCTGAAATAAACATGAGAGTACATATATATCTTCGACATGCTGATTTCATTTCCTTTGGATATATACCCAATAGTCGGATTGCAGGGCCACATGGTAGTTCTATTTTTAATTTTTCCTGGACACATACACCCAACCAATACAGAATCATGAAGAAATAGAAAACCCAAACAGACCAATAACAAGCCACAAGATTGAATCACTAATTTTTTACATCTGTGTTTATCATGGATATTGGCCTATAGTTTTCTTTGTGTGTGTGTGTGTGTGTCCTTGTCTAGTTTGGTATTAGAGTAGTGCTGGCTTCAAAGAATGAATCACTAATAAAAAGTCCACTGTCAAAGAAAAGCCCAGGACCTGATGATTTCATTGCTGAATTCTACAAAACATTTAAAGAACTAATACCAATTACTCTCAAACTATTCCAAAATATTGAAAGGGACAGAATCCTTCCAAATTCATTCTTTGAAGCCAGCACTACTCTAATACCAAACTAGACAAGGACACACACACACAAAAAAAGAAAACTATAGGCCAATATCCATGATAAACACAGATGCAAAAATCTGCAACAAAATACTAGCAAATTAAATTCAACAGCACATTAAAAAGATCATTCACTGTGATCAAACTGGATTCATCCTAGGAATGCAAGGATGGTTCAACATAATGCAAATCAATAAAAATGATACATCACATTAACAGAATCAAAGACAAAAACCACATGATCATTTCAATAGATGCAGACAAAGCATTTGATAAAATTCAACTTCCCTTCACAATAAAAACTTTCAACAAATTAGATATAGAAGAAATGTACCTCAACAAAATAAAGGCCATATGTGACAAACTCACAGCTAACATCATACTGGAAAGGGGAAAGTTGAAAGCTTTTCCTCTAAGAACTGGAACAAGACAGGGATGCCCACTTTCTCCACTTCTATCCAACATAGTACTGGAAGTCCTAGCCAGAGCAATAAGGCAAGAGAAAGAAATGAAGTACATCCAAATTGAAAGAAGAAAGTCAAACTGTACCTGCTTGCAGAGAATATAGTCTTATATACAAAAAGCCTAAAGATGCCACCAAAAAACTATTAGAATGAATAACTGAATTTGGCAAACTGGCAGGTTACAAAATCAACGTACAAAAGTTAGTGTTGTTTCTATGCACGAATAGCAAACTACCTGAAAAAGAAATCAAGAAAAAAACTCATTAACAAAAAATAAAATAAAATACCCTAGGAATAAATTTAACCATGGAGGTAAAAGATCTCTACAATGAAAACTAGAAAACATTAATGAAAGAAATAGAAGAGACAAATAAATGGAAAGATATCCCATGATCATGGATTGAAAGAATTAACAATGTTAAAATGCCCATACTACCTAAAGCAATCTACAGATTCAATGTAATCCCTATCAAACTACCAATGACATTCTTCACAAAAATAGGAAAAAATCCTAAAACTCATATGGGACCACAAAGGATCCTGAATAGCCAAACAATCTAGAGCAACAACAACAACAAAAAAAGCTGGGGACATCACACTACCCGACCTCAAAATATACGGCAAAGTTATAGTAACTGCAACAGCATGGTACTGGCATAAAAACAGACACATAGACCCATGGAATAGATTAGAAAACCTAGAAATAAATCCACCATTTACAGTCAACTGATTTTCCACAAAGATGCCAAAAGCACACACTTGGCAAGGTGTTAATACTCAGAATATATAAGAAACTCAAATAACTCAATAATAGAAAAACAGATAATCTGATTTAAAAATGGGCAAAAGATCTAAGTAGATATTTCTCTAAAATATATATATGAATGACCAACAAGTATATGAAAAAAATAGTTTAACATCACCAATCATCTGGGAAATGCAAATGAAAACCACAATGAGATATCACCTCACCCCAATTAGAATGTCTACTGTAGAAAAGACAAAAGATAACAAATGCTGGCAAGGATGTGGAGAAAGAGGAACTCATATACCCTGTTGATGGGAATGTCAATTAATATGGTATGGTCAAAAGAAATCCAATTTTTATAGTAGGTGCTGCAAGAAGCCATCATATGTGCAGCACTATACCCACCATTGTGTTGATCACGCAGAGTAAAAAGAATAAATGTCCTATCATGAATGCTAATGGATAGTTGTTTCCATAGATACCTGATGTTAGCAACCAATCAGGTAAATATGAGTATTTCCCACAGTCTACATGTATCACATCTCTGAAATCACAAACTTCTAGCTACTTAAGAAGACCACAGGATATTAGAGGAAGAGACTTGAACCATTCTTGCCTACAAGTCCTCATTTTATATTCCAGAAACACTCAGGCCCAGGGAGTTCAACAAACATATTTTCTTTCTTTCCCCAAAACTCCTAAACCCCAATTTACTTAAGATTTATGATGCCTTTATTAGAAATTACTGAATCAAATCAGCTTATTTAGAGATCACAATTTTTAATATTTTTCAAGGTAACCCTGAGTAAGAACTATCAGTCAAGTAGGAATCACAAACTAAAGAACTGGTTCGAGGCGAACAGTTATGCTAGACTGAACATAATTCAATCACTCTCATGAACTGCAGCATGCTTAGGAATCTGGCAGGTTGCCTCAGGATTCTGATCCCAAGTCTCAACTGTCACTGTGCTGAAGGCTGCAGAAGTTCTGGTGAATGGAGGGCTCTGACTGACAGAATATGAGTGAGCAGAACTCCACTGTGGCAGGGACAATTATTAGATACCTCCCAAGGAAAACACTCTCATTTTGAAAAGTCAAATAGCCATTTATTTTAGGGAGATTAGTGAGCCCATGGGTAAGACTGATTCCTTAGGAAGGAAATTTTATTCCCAGCATATTTTAAAAAATAAATATATAATACTCTTTTGCTCACATAGATGATTCTGATTCCACTGTGTGACTGTGGGATTGAAGGCATGGTGGGCCCTCCTCACTGAAATCACAACGACCCTGTTTCTGAGAGCCATTAGGTGCCAGGGACTAGCCAGGGAAAGGGACAATCCATGAAGAGAGTAGAGATTTCCAGCCTACATGTAGATCAAGACCCTAGCCCTGGCCTCAGGACTACATAGGTCATTCAAATTTCCACTCAGGTGAGAGGAACAATCTGGACTCTACACACTTTTTTCATCGGGCAAGAGTAGAATGTATGTCCAAACTCTCTTCTGTGACCGGTGAGCTGGGCAGAAGGCAGGCCCAGCCAGTCGGTCCCTCGGGCCAGGGCAGGAAGCGAGAGTCTCTCTTACCCTGGTGCGTGGGGCCGCAGGGCTAACACCAACAATTCATCCGAAGGAGCATGTCGAGGTCGAGCCAGAAGACTTGTCCAAGCAGGTTCCTGAGCAACGGTTGCTCTAGGCAAGTACTGATAGCAAAGTGCAGGACAACGGGGGTCTGAGAACCAGGTAATATGAGGGCAAGGCCCAGGGAGAGAGGAGGAATGGAAAAAATGGGCTTTGGAATCAGACACATCTGGGCCCAAATGTAATATATATATATATATGTTATATATTATATGTATATTATATATATTATATATTATATTATATGTTATATATTTTTATATATAAATATGCATATTTATATAATATATATCAAATATATTATATATATTATATATAATATATTATATAAAAATATATAATATATGTGATATATATAAAATATATTATATATATTATATATAATATATATCACATATATCAT